>CAOLHI010001993.1:0-304586 GCA_948474755.1 Ctenosaura bakeri | reverse complement strand
TTTTTCAGATGTTGAGAAACTGTGACATGAAGAATCATGGAATGAGGAGAATCTTCACAACTCGGAATTTATTCCGCACAAAATTTGCACATAATTGCTGAGTACAGAAATCATGATATGCTTCAAAGAAGACAGTCCTTTATCCAGGAAAATTATATTTCAATGCAGAAATACCAATTCCTGTGCAGAAAATGTTGTGTTCTATGCAGAAAAGGTCCATTTAAATGCAAATCAACTATGTGTTAATTTTATGAGGAATGAATGTTGAAGGCATCTGAAGAAAGCAGAATGGTTGACTAAAGAACTCTGAGCTGAGCGAAGTGTTAAGAGAAACATGTATAGGAAATGGAAGAAGGGGGAAACCACCAAAGAAGAATTTAAGCAAGTAGCCAGGAGATGTAGGGAGGAGGTCAGAAAGGCTAAAACACAGAATGAACTTAGGCTGGCCAGAGACATTAAAAACAATAAAAACGGCTTTTTAAAATATGTCCACAGCAAAAGAAAAAGGAAGGAGACGATAGGGTCGCTGGGCAGAGAAGATGGCGAATTACTCACAGGGGGAAGAGAAAAGGCAGAACTACTTAACACCTTCTTTGCCTCCTTTTTTTCCCAGAAGGATACAAGCACTCAAACTGGCAGTTGGGGAGCAGGTGAGGAAGCAGGGGAAATGAGGTACATAGTAGGTAGAGAGGTGGTACAGGAATACCTGGCCACACTGGATGAATTCAAGTCTCCAGGGCCAGATGAATTGCATCCTAGTATATTAAAAGAGCTGGCAGAGGTCATTTCGGAACCACTTGCTATAATCTCTGAGAAATCTTGGAGGACAGGAGAAGTTCCAGCAGATTGGAGGAGGGCAAATGTTGTCCCCATCTTCAAGAAGGGAAAAAAAGAGGACCCAAATAATTATCGCCCAGTCAGCCTGATGTCAGTACCCGGAAAGATCCTGGAGCAGATCATTAAGCAGTCAGTTTCTAATCACTTAGAAAGCAACGCGGTAATCACGAGAAGACAACATGGATTTCTCAAAAATAAGTCATGCCAGACTAATCTTATCTCTTTTTATGATAGAGTTACTAGCTTGATAGATGAAGGGAATGCTGTGGATGTAGCATATCTCGATTTCAGTAAGGCCTTTGATAAAGTTCCCCATGACATTCTTGCAAAGAAGCAAGTAAAATGTGGGCTGGACAGGGCTACTGTTAGTTGGATTTGTAATTGTTTGACCGACCGAACCCAAACGGTGATCACGAATGGCTGCTTTTCATCCTGGAGAGAAGTGACTAGTGGGGTGCCACAGGGTTCTGTCCTGGGCCCAGTGCTGTTCAATATTTTTATCAATGACTTGGATGAAGGAATAGAGGGCATGCTGATCAAATTTGCAGATGACACCAAATTGGGAGGGGTTGTTAATACGCCAGAGGACAGGATCAAAATTCAAAATGACCTGGATAGATTGGAGAGCTGGGCCAAGGCTAACAAAATGAAATTCAACAGAGAGAAGTGTAAGGTCCTACACTTAGGTAGAAAAAAATGGAATACAGAAATATAGGATGGGGAACACGTGGCTGGATAGTAGCACGTGTGAAAGGGATCTCGGACTCTTAATAGACCACAAGCTGAACATGAGTCAGCAGTGTGATGCGGCAGCCAAGAAAGCCAATGCAATTCTCGGCTGCATCAATAGGAGTATGGTGTCTAGATCGAGGGAGGTACTGGTACCACTCTACTCTGCTTTGGTTAGACCTCATCTTGAATACTGTGTCCAGTTCTGGGCACCCCAACTCAAGAAGGACATGGTCAAACTGGGGCAAGTCCAGAGGAGGGCGACCAAAATGGTGAGAGGCCCGGAAGCCATGCCCTATGAGGATAGACTTAGAAAGCTGGGTATGTTTAGTCTGCAGAAGAGAAGGTTAAGAGGGGACATGATAGCCATGTTTAAATATTTGAAGGGATGCCATGAAGAGGAAGGAGAGGGCTTGTTTTCTGCTGCTCCAGAACAAGGAGCAGTGGATTCAAGATGCAGGAAAGGAGATTTCACCTGAACCTCAGGAAGAACTTCCTGACAGTCAGGGCTGTCCGGCAGTGGAATATGCTGCCTCGGAGTGTAGTGGAGTCTCCTTTTTTGGAAGTTTTTAAGCAGAGGCTAGATGGCCATCTATCGGGAGTGCATTTGAGGGTGTTCCTGCATGGCAGGCGGTTGGACTGAATGGCCTGTGTGGTCTCTTCCAACTCTACATTTCTATGATTCTATGATTCTATGTTCAATTACAGAATTATCTGTGCAAGAATTAATATTTCTGTGTTGTAATATTATTTTTGATAGAGAAAATTCTGTTTCCTGTGCAAAACAACATTTTTGTTGTCAGAATAAGTCCTGAATTACAAATAACCTTCAAAACTAGTGTGGTTTTCAAAGACTTCCTCGCAGCAGAAAGGAAATTGCTGAAATTATTTTTTGTTACTTTTTTTAAAGTAATTTTTATTAATATTTCACACACATAAAATAATTGGATATACATCATAGTTATGGATATATCCACACACCCACACCCACTTCCATATTTATATTCCCCAGTTGAATTCTGCCTTTTCTTCCATTTTTACAGAAAAAAATTCCTGTTTCATCCTCTCGTAGATTTATGTTCTTCACTAGTGCATTACTCCTTTCCATTCCCTTTCAAAATTCTGGATGAGTTTATTTTTCAATGAATTTGTTAATTTTTCCGTCTCACCATATCCAGGACTTTTAATTTCCATTCTTCTAGGTTAATTTCTTTTTTTCTTTCTTTTCAATGTGGAGTATATGTTAACCTCACTGCCATTATCAAATACAACAGTATATTCTGGTGTCTTCTGATCTCTGTGTTCTGACCTAACATATTTAGCAAATGAAATTTCAATATCATTTCAATATTCACTTTACAACTTTTTTGAATTTCATCATGTATCCCCTTCCAAAATTTATTTGCCATTCGACAAGTCCACCACATATGAAAAAAGGACCCCACCTTTTCACCACATTTCCAACACGTTGCATTCCCATTTTTGGTTATTTTTTGTAATCTCTCTGGGGTCATATACCATCTATGCAGCATCTTATAAAAGTTTTCTCTTAGATTTAAATTTGGCGTACATTTTATATCTACTTTCCAAGCTTTTTCCCATGCTTCTAATTCAATTGGATGCCCCACATTCTAGGCCCGTCTAGCCATTTTTTCTTTTATTATGTCTGGTTCCATTTCTCTCTTCAATAACAATTTATACAGTTTAGAAATTCTCTTATGTTTTTTTTTTAAAAAAAATAAATCTTATGATTTTCTTTCAACAATAAAACTTTTTGCTATTTTTGAGAAGAAACTTAGCAAAGAATTATATTTCAATTTTCTTCTAGAATTCTGCTCCTTTAATAGCTATACAACAACATCTTCCACTTGGACTTCTCATGACATTTTCTCCCCAGATCCCAACAACCATTAGCCTTAAATGGTTCTAAGCACCATAACCAATGCTCCCGATGTGATTGTTAAATTGCTTGTGCCAGCTTGCACTTAATTTCAGCATTAGCTTGAAGGACTTTGAAGTTCTTCAAAGACTTGCCATTCGACAAGTCCACCACATATGGCATTTACCTACTTTTTTAAGCAATTTCTGAACAGCAACCATATGAGTAGGCAGGTGCAGTACAACTTTTCCCATTATAAATGTATTAAGGACATGGATTTTAAGCATTCAGCTTTGAGTTTAGCTGGTTCAAATATCTGAGATAGAATGAAAGATACTTTACAGAGAATATACTTCATTGTTCAAGGTCCCAAGTAGAGATAAGTGGGATTTTTGTTTTGGAAAGAATATTTAAAAAATGGTTAAAATATGCTTCCTGGAAGTTAGGAAACCCTGGTGAGAAGAATCTTGGCTTGATGTGATTTTTTATTTGTATTTGTTTTATTTGTTTTTTTTTTTTGCAGTTTGGGGGCTTACTCTGTTTAAAATTAGTCTCTGTGTATGTGCTTGTAAAATAGCATTTTCTATGCTGAAACAGTATTGTTGGTACAGAAAAAAAATATTTCTACACATTGCATGTGTGCAGTATACATACAGCATGTGTGTAATTTCTATAGAGATATTGCTATTTTCTATGTACAAAAATGCCATATGTAAATTTTACACAAATAGCTCCTGAGTGACATCATCTTCTTCACAGAAAATAATATTTCTATGAAGAAATTATTTCTATATAGGAAATGTGGTTTCCTGAACAGAAAATTATCTTCTCTGCATCAAAAAAAGTGCAAATTTTGCATAGAATAAGTCTTGAACTGTAAACAACCTTTGCAATTTTTCAAATACTTTCTCATTTCTATGCACTTTCAAGGCACCTGTTAATTTACAGCAATCCCATGAATTTCATAGAGTTTTCCTAGGCAAGGAATACTCAAGATCTGGTTTTTACCAGTTCCTTCCTCTGAAATATAGTGTACAGCACTTTCTATTTGTTAGTATAGTGGTAAGAAAATTGCATGAATTACTTGTTGCTTCCTTCAGGAATGAAATTGGTTAAGAATGGCATCCCCAACACATACACAAGATGCATTTTTTAAAGAGAACGATGTAACAGAAATATGACATGGGACAGGTCACATTGGTAAAATTTTACTAGAGCAACTTCTTTGCATAATAACTGCATTCAGAAGAGTATAAAAATGTATAAAGATCCAATTTATCCATATACATGACAAGATTACTCAGGTCTAAGCAGGAACAGCACACACATCTTTACATGTATTAGAAGAAATGAGAATCCACACAACTGCAGGGAGGAAAACATTTTGAAAATACATGCTCATATTCAAATTCTATATTCAAATGAGAAAATAAGACTATAAAATATTCTTCAAATGTTTTCCTTTTAAAAATGGTGGTATATTTCATTAAGTTAACATTGCCACACAATTTGTTTATATCTTAATTATTGGGAATAATTAATTACTTTCAAGTTACTCATAACTTGTACAACAGGAATGTACAGTGATCTATAATATGTCTATCATCTTTTCTTCTTCCCACTTTCTGTTCTTATTGCCTAGAGTCCATACATATATTCCTGTTTACACAGGAAGTGACCTTCTGCTTGGCAACTTCCAGCAAGTCCAGTAAATCTTATCACAAAAATCTCATCAATCTTGTTAAAAAGCTCCCCAGCACCATCAGGAAGAGATACTGTTATCATCCATTTCAAAATGTATAGTTAGGATTGACTGGGCTGAAGCTACCTTTGGACAGTATTAAAAAAAAAAAATCTCCCTACCTCCTTGTGAAATATGTCCATTCTTATGTTTCCAGAATCAATCAGCTGGATCAGTTGGCCAGACAACATTGTGACATCAGTCCATCCAATACCTTATCATTGACTGCTTGATACTACTCTGTGACTCTTCTGGTATGAAAAATAAAAAAGAAGGAGACCCAGAAAGAAAATTTTAACATGAAAACAGCAGTGGATGCTGAAAGGAGAGACTTAGGCCCTTTCCGCACCGGCCTATTAAAACAGTGCAGAGCAACCTCCCGACAGAGCTCTTCTGCACCGTGGAGTGGACTGGGGTGGACTACTTTTCATAGTTCCACACCTCAGTCTGCTTCAGAGTGACCGGAACTGGTCACGCATGTGCTTTTTAAAAACCTCTTTTAAGAGGTTTTAAAAAGCAAGGAGCGCATGACCCCATGTCGCTCCATCGCCACGCTCCAGTGCAGATTTGCAGGCCTGCAGATCTGCCGGGGCAGGCTTTAGGCTGGTGAACTTCTCCAGTTGGTGGAGAGCCTCCAGCAACTGGAAGCCGCCATTTAGGACACCAGAGCAGTGCGGAGTGACAAGCTTGCACTGCTTCTCATCCCGACGGACTCACCCGAACGCTGAAGAAGTCCAGTGAGTCCCGTTTTTGTGCGGTTCCTTTCCCACGTGCGGAAAGGGCCTAATAATGCCAAATAGGATTTGAAAATTAAACAGGATGAGGACGTGACTTTAAAAACTTAAGGGCATGGAGAGGAAACTTTTTTTGAATTTAGAATAAGTAAAAAAAGTGAGGATTATTCATTTTTTTCACACAATGACTCCTGATCCCTTAATCATTGCTTAGAAGAGTGAAGGGTTTGAAAGCCATGATGGTCCAAAATACTTTATATTAGCTGTTTGAGTCATGAGAGCCAAATTTTAGAGTAATGATCATATTTGTCACACTTAACTACAGACTTTTTAAATAGTTTTAAATATTTTTAAAATACTTCTAAAAAACCCTCTGTTTTAAAATTATGTTATCTGATGTGTTCTCCATTGAAGTTAAGTATTAGTACCACAAACTTCAAAATAGACGAATGTGTTGTATGTGTTAAATTTCAGAGATGAAGGCTACGTAAATGGTAAGATATAAAGTCAGAATTCTGGTTGTAGCTATTCAGACTATGCAGCAGTATACAATGTTAAAAGTATGTGCAGCAATGAAGGTGGAGAAAAAAATATAACAGCAAATCAGAAAAATATAGCATTTGCTGAAAAATACATTTTAGATCAAAATTATTATAACTACTCCATTATCCAACTCATCATTACATTATCTTCACAGGCGCTCAATACAATAAAAAGGTCGGTTGTTGCTTCCTTTGATTTGTTCTCACTGAGAAATAAATAGCATTTCCTAGCTCCTACTACATCAATTTTTACCATAGCCCCCCCCGTTATTTTTCACTTAACTTATTACCAAGAAAATGAATGCAACAACATTTTAAAAAGAGCCATACCTTGAGGGAAGTTCCTTATCCCCAAGTAAGTCTCCCAGTAAGACTATCCTCTTAAAATCTAGATGCTGAATTTAGTTCTTTTATATCCTCTGCTGGAAACTCTCTCCATCTCTCTCTCTTTCTCTTTCTCTCTCGGTGTGTGTGTGTTGTTACTCAGCCTATGAGGAAAATAATAGCAAGTTACCTCTCAATAAATCTTGGCAAGCAAACCCTATGGCAGATTTGCTATAAGTCAACTTGAGGGTCCATAACAACAACAAGAGTGGGAGACAAAGCCAAAAAAGCCTCTTATCTATTTTATTTCCATGGTGCTGTCCCACTTGGTCCTCTCATGCCTTCTGTTATGGGCTCTACTCCTTTCTCCCATTTTCAGAATTGCATCTTAACATGAGTCTCTCCCTTTCTGAGAGCCTTCATAGAAAGGGCTATGTATGTGAAAGAGATTTGTCATGTCTGCTTATGGGTGGTAAGAAAGTAAACCCCCTTAAAGATATACCAGGAAGGTCCAGGTGTGCCCTTTCCATGAAAGTTGCTTTCCTTTCATTTAGACATGTTTGGTTAGCCTTTTATTTTAAATCCGGCTGTTTATTTTGAACTATTTTGAACACTTGTTTCTTTCATAATCATATTATTCACCATGCTTTGTGTTCAGAGGGGGGAAGTCACTCTTGCTCCACAATGCCTGCCATTTGATTTGCAGGCATTTGGACTTTATTTTATTCGGTGGTTTGTACCTCGTTTGGGATTTAGCTTTAGCAATATACTAGACCACTTAGCAGGAACACGCTGAGCTAATAAAGGCATGGAATCAATGCTGTAAGTGAGATCCTGTTGGAAATGTGTAATGTCATTAACCAACTTATGTGTATGCAGTTTGTCTTGTCACAGCTAGGCTGCTGTGGCCACTTCACAAGCAACCCAAGCAATGTGATATTGTGACTATTGTTCAAAGGTCACAGTGCAAAACAGTATGGCACTTTGTGGGACAGACTGCCTTTTCACTATGATACCATAAGGAGACAAGGTGCAAAAACCCACAAAAGAGCTCTGGGGGACCAGTCATCCAAAATGAAAGGCAGTGGGAAGTCACAGTTCTTCTCTGCACAACTGGGAAACTGCCCTTTTTTTTTACTATGCACTTTTGGAGTGTGTGTATGTGAGAGAGTTTCTTCTATGTGGAGGTTAAGAGATATTTTAAGTCAGGGGAATGACTGTGATTGTATTCTGAGGAATAACCAAAAAAAGGTGCCCTAATTGCAGGGTTGGTAATTCAGGTAGACTTGTCCAGCATACCTGCTGTTCATCATACCTTGAACATTGTTTTCCACAATAGTAATTAAAGATAGCTTTTCGCTAATTTCCTTTCTGAAGGAAGCAGCAAGCAATTTCAACAGTTTTCTCCTTGCTGCAAGAAACTCTATTTGCAGTTCAAAACTCTTTCTGTAAGAAAATTTTCACATTTTGTATAGAAAACAGCACTGAACAGCAATGAACATTTTTTCACAGAAATTGTCCACAGAAAATTCAGTTTCCTTCACAGGAAATGTTTGTCTGGGGCAGGAGATGAGGAGATATAGAATAAGTCCCAAACTGTGAATATTCCCATTAGTCCAGAATTCTTCAAGTTTTCCTGACACAATTTTGGCATATTTTTGCACATTCTTCCCATTCCTACAACAGTTGAGAAATGAAAGCAAACATTAAAAAGTGGGTGTCAGGATCTGTGCCATCTTCTACTTTAGGGATATTTAAGTCTCAGTGTCTTTTTTACAATGTTTTTATACCTTAAAAAAAGCCAATTTAATTTGATTCTACTTTTGGTCAAAAATGATGTGAATACATTTTAGATTTAGAAATCCTCATATTTATTTAGGCATTTAAAAAAAAAAAAGTCAACAGATCTTTCCTGTTCTTAAAGCCGCTGCATCATGTATGTTATGCTTTTCTCAGCAAATGGGTTTTCCTTGGTGATCTTGTTTTCCTAAATGAATTACATCCCAGCCTTCTGGCAGAAAGGAAGTTATCTGGTCCATGTGAAAGTCAGCTTAAACTGCTAGCAATAAATTAAACAATAGTTCTTCCAGATTTTTAGATCTACTAGCTATTATAAATAGTTCAGGAAGTTTTTCAGTGGGAACTGCATAACTAATCATCAATTTTGTTTCAACTAGCATGTGACAAAATATCTTTCATTAATATGCACGGACAACACAGCTGGTGGATCTAGATGAATATAGTCTAAAGAAAAAATAGGAATGAGAAAGGATGAGCAAATCTTTCATCTGAATTTTTTTTAAAAGAGCTAAGGTGATGTGAATGTCATCACTTTATTATGTACCACAGTCTTAGTTTATTACAGATTCCCCTCTGCACCAAATTAAAGCACGCATATGGTTATAGCACTGATTTCTTAATTTCATTAAATTTATCCTACCAACAGCTGGTCGTTTGAACAAACGAATATGTCAGTGGCTGACTGTAGATTAATGGCACTCTTCATTCTTCAAAGATGCAACAGTTCTAATTTAAATTAAGGTCTATAAATGGGATGTTTGAGAGACTCCCTGACCATTTTCTTTAAATAAATGTAAAAATGCTTCCAGAGGCATTTTTCCCCTCCTTCATAATCAGGATTTTAAATTCTGAGAAATATCATAGTGAAAAGATTCTTTCATCTACCTTACAGAATGGTTCAGCTATGGGTGCTGTTGATGTTTCAAACTCATCATGAGATGCATTACCATCAAATGTTCCTTGATACTAGATACAAAAATAGAATATTCTTTTCCCCCAAAGAAAACAATATTTTTGCAGAAAATATTATATCTTGAACAAAACAATGCACCACTTTATCAAAAGCAAATTTTTTGGACTGATGACATTTTCAGCAAAATGTCACAAAATGAAAATAAAGATCTCTTAAAAAATCTTATAATCTTATCCACTGAAGAGAAAACTTTGAAATACTTTCTTCTTGCTTATGGAAATGAAATAAACTTACTCCCCAGTGTATAAAAGGGTGACCAAAATTGTCAAAAAGTTGGAACAACTGTTCTTTGAAGAGAAGTTAACATGTTTGCAAAGTTACTCTGCAAGTTAACAGATACCTATGAAAAGTGTATATAAATTATGAATGGCATGGAAAATGTGGCAAGTTAATTTTATCTTCGCTGTCTGATAACACTTGATCTGAGGGTTATCCCCCGAAGCTGAACAGTGGGATGCTAAGAGTAGATAAAAGGAAATACTTCACATATTACATATTTTAAAATACTGACTACCACAACATGTATGCATGGATTTAAAAGATCATGTAGATTTATGGAAGAGAGTCCTACCAGTCACAACGGCTATGTATTGCTTACCACTCAGTGGGCAAGGGTATTGGGAGGCAAGGAAGAACAGACTAAAAGCATTCACAGAGAAGCAGAGCCTGGCGGGAAGTGGCTAGAACTTTATTGGTTACAGAATAATGTCTGGTGAAGCATAAGGAAAGGATCCAAGCATTGGCTAACGTGCCTATCAAGAAATATAATTATTTGCCCACCTGATGGATAAACTATAGTTGGTTGGTAGTAGTAGTAATTTATTACTGCTTAGACCATAGGCCATTCACATGCAAAACAAATAAATACAATAAAAAAGCTCAACATGAAATAAGTATCATAATAGTTCTAGAATATGTACAAAATTCAGTATGCTTAAAACAATTTGAATATTGACAATATCCTTACAATTAGATAAGAGCATCCTCAGAACAATCAACCACAATATAAGTAATAAATCTTGTCTGACTTTTTATTGCTGCCAGAGCAAAAAGAGAACCTTGTAAGCTAGCATGAATTCAGTATCAGGCAAGAGAAAATATTTTCTGGAATACTGATAGAGTGTAAGCAATACATGATGGATCCCCACTGTTTAGTTCTGTGGTCAGACTATAAAGAACAGAAGAACAACTCTAAAATGATAAAAGGCCTCTAAACCATGCTCTATGAGGAACATTTTAGGGAGCTGGGTGTGAATAATAATAATAATAATAATAATAATAATAATAATAATAATAATAATAATTTTTATCCCACCTCTCCCAATGGATCGAGGTGGCATTACAGCAATATATAAAATACATTAAAACATTAAAATGTGCCCCATCCTCCCCACCCCCAACCCTTCTAACCCCCTGTTTATTCTGAAGAAGAGAAGGTTAAGAGGTGACATGATAGCCATGTTTAAATATTTAAAGGAATGTCATATAGAAGATGGAGCAAGTTTGTTTTTCTGCTGCTTCAGAGACTAAGACACAGAACAATGGATTCTGACTACAGGAAAAAAGATTTCCCCTAAACATTAGGAAGAACTTCTTAATGATAAGAGCAGTTCAACAGTGAAATACACTGCCTCAAAGTATGGTGGAGTATCTTTCTTTGGAAGTTTTTAAACAAAGGCTGAATGGCCATCTGTCAGGTGTTCTTTGATTGTGCATTCCTGCATGGCAGGCAGTTGGACTAGATGGCACTTCTGGTCTCTTTCAACTTTATGATTATATGAAATAATGATGCAAATCCTCAATTTTAGGAGCCCCACAAGTACACAAATAGAAAGTCAAAGGGTATGAGAATATCTGCTATTGATCATAGCTACCGGCATGGTTTGAAAGTAAAGTGCTGTAAAAGTTTGCCTAAGTTTTGGAAATGTTAGCTTTCTGAAGTAAACAGCCCCTTGGTGGTCAAATTTATAAAGTTCATACCACTTTGAGAAATAAAATTATTAATATTGCATAGCTGAGATGACAATTATAGCAAAAAAAAAAGTACAAACAAAGCTTATCTTTTGAATTTAGGATTGAACAATTGTGAAGTAAAGCAAGATATGATTGAAGCAACTTGTGATGTCTTGAACTCCAACCTTTGCAGTTTGGTAATAAAGCTTGGAAAAACTCTGATAGAGGAATCTTTTAAAATTGTCCATAATGAAATAAAAATAAATGAATGTGAGATCAAATGGAAGAAAAAACTGACCTCTGCCAGAGCCAAAGCTAAAGAATGTCAATGTGAATGAATTCAAAGCTTCTTGAGAAATATATTCAAAAATGCCTCCAGTGTAACCTTCTGAGAGACATCCCATTCCATGGCTGCAGCACCATAGAAAATCTAGACAAATATTTTCAGAGATGGAACAACCACTGTTGTAAAATCTAAGGATAGCTCTAATAGTTGCCACTGCTCTAGCACCTTCTATATGGGGCTTCCAGGAATGGTTTTCTGTAAAATGAATTCCAGAGTATTTATGTTTCCTGCACTATTCAGTCTGGTGACCACTGAGAGATCATCAGAAATGAGAAGGTCCTTTTCCAAACACCATCACCTTTGTTTTAAAATAAAATTCACTGTCTCTTTAGGGGAAAAAAAAATATGATGAGCTAAGAGAGCAATCTTTTCAGCCCTATGCAGGTACATGAAATTAAAACCATATCATCAGCATATAAAAGAACAGAAACATAACAGAGATCAGGAAAAATTCCAGGCCAGTGTTGGAACTATATTGTTTATAAATTGAAAAGTGATGGTGCCAAAAGACATCCTTGTTTTGGTCCCTTTGCTGACTCATAAATATCAAGACTGGGCAGTGAGAAGTCCGTTGCTGACAACTACCCTTTCTGGTGGACGCAACACATTCATCTTTTGATCCCTGGGTCGTGTTCCTTAAGGATCTTGAACCTCACTTTTTGTGATGACCATGATATTGGATACTACTTTGAACTGAAACTTGAGATATATAGAAAGTGGTAATTGTCTGACTGATAAGCTTCTGTAAAACTGACTGTGGCTGTTACTATAGACTTTGTTTAAAGTTTGTGAACCTTGGCTCATTTCCTAAACAGGATACCCCCTACCTGCCAGATGACATCCTATTTATCAAACTACCAGAATCCTGTTGCCAAAGCCCCACAGATACAGTATGGGGTAGGGAAAAAAAACTGGTAAAGAGGAGAAAATTTCTGTCTGGCCCCAAAGTGACCAGTAAAACTCACTGAGAGTGGAAAGGTGAACTGCACTTTTAAGATCTGAATAGGGTACAGAAAGAGATGAGGAGGCCCTACAAAGCCTCTGGGTCCACCTCCATCACATGCAGTATTCTGTTGCCCAACACCACATGCAAGGCACCCTAGTGTCTCCTCTGAAGGACATCAAATTACTATCTTTCTCCACAGTGTCATTCTCTATGTGGGTCAAGGTAGGTATTGTGGGTAGTCTCCCACGCAAGTATAAAAAGAGGCTTGAAAAAAGAATCCTGTCCTCTAGGAACCTTTAGACTATTATTTCTGGCATCTGTTTTAGTAACATTCATCAGAATTAATAAATGTAATAGTGGCTTCATATAATCTGTAGCATAAGGATAATTAAGAACAGAGAACAAGAGCTACTCATTAAAAAATTTTGCTGTTGCACTTGGTGGCAAAGAAACAAATGTTTTCATTAAAATTTAGTGGGTCAGAACACTGTGCCTGACGTATGTACTAAATAGTAGAGAGTTAAACATGAAACAGAAAGCAGCTGAGGGAGATTTAGAACATCAGCTGTGTTGACCACTTTTATGTTATTCAAGAATTGTCACCTTTATCATACCAGAGCCACAGTTAACTATGATCTGTATAAATGTTTGCAATTAATGGCTTGAGTTCAGTTTGGAATGGCTTAGATTTATCCTCAAGAAATTGGACTTGGTCTGCAATGGCCCAACACCCTTTTAAACATGTGGATGGTCAGGACAGGTAAGCAAATCAACTTACTCAAGGGCCATAACATTTTTAATGTCTTCAGTGATATGTTCATTCTGCCCAATTAATGCATCTGTCTTTAATTTGCAAAGAAATTCAAATTTATTTTCTTTTGGATTTCCCATTGACGTACGCACTTTGTATGCATCTATCAACATTTTGCAACTTTTATAGTTTTATAGTTTTGTAACTTATAGTTTTGTAACTTCATTTAAAAGTGAACAGTTACAGTAAGGAAACAGTTACTAAATTAGTCAATAACTTATATTATGAACTAAATGAACTAAAAGTACTATTTAAAAATTATCAAACCTATTAAACTAATAATTTAAGCAGTAAATTATTAAGCAAGTAAGTTAACAAGTTTCTGTTAGTTACTTTGAAAATATCTAAATGCTACATATCACTGGCCTATAGTACAAAATAACATTATCATACCTCCTGTTTATGGCCATCTCAATGTCTATGACAGAAAACAAGACAGCAACATAAACCCAGTGCAAGGCTACATTTGAACCATGCGATATTCCTTTTTGCCGTTTAGTGAGGCCTCCAATACCTACAAAAGCTATCTATCTTGTACTTGCACCATAAAAGATTATTCTTCATTAAATTACAATCCTAATATAGTTATATCACTCACTTTGGCAAAGTACATAATTGGCATATTTATCCCAGTAGGCAGTCTCAGTTGCAGATCAGACCACACCCACTCATCTCAGCAAGTGCATGTCTAATCTATAATAAAAGCTTGCCTTTTTCAAGACTTTTTTTTCAAGACTTTTAAGATACTGGCTCAAGAAGAAAGAAAAACAGGATCCAAACTTTCAAATTTATCTTACATGCAAACTTCAAAGAACTGTGCCAATATTCAAAAATGTATGAAAAATGAAAGTACTTTTTACTTTGTATGGGATACTGAGAATATTCAAGACTTGCAGACTCTAGTTATGAAAACTGCAAACTGATGTTCCTTTTATGGGTGGAAGGAAGTTTCAGATCAAAAGCAATTAAAAGGTCTCCAAGAAATCCTATGGCCTAACTCAATGTAGGAGCCTCCGTATATTGGCTTGATCATCACACGGTCACATGTAAAATGGAAAGCACCACCTGTGAACAAGAAAGTCTAGATCCAAGTAGAGATTCCTATGTATTGTAACTCTGCTGAGTTGAGCAGAAAAGTTCTATCAGTTCTGACACCGTTTTAATGTTCCAGTAATCACATTATAACATAATCATATTATAGTGTTTTACAGTATATTATACAATGGAATTGTGCAGGATCACACGGGGTCTTTCTGGCATGTTAATGTTCTTGAAATGTCAGAAAGGTATTTTGGTACATTCCTCTTTGGAGTCAAGATGCAAAATCCAATGTTGCATCAATAGATTTCCACTTGAGCAATGAGTGTTTCCTCTGGTTAACCCCTGCATTTCTTTAAGACCCAGTCCCCCTAGTCTGGAAGCTTCTGCAAGATTTCAGAGAAGAATTTTATGGTTCACAAGGAGCTGGAGGTGGAAGGGGAAATCACTTATTCCCATTTTTGTGTAGGAATATTCTTCGCTACATTTCTTCTTGAAAGTGGCAATGAGTAATTTCAGTAGTTTTCTTCCTCTGTGAGTTTGGATATTTGCCATTTGGGATTTATTCCATGCAAGTGGTTGCTTTAAGCAGAAAACAGTATATATATTTTTTGTACATGAAACAACATTTTATACACAGAAAATAATATTCCTGCATTGAAATAATATTTTCATCCAGAAAATGTGGGGGTTTTATGCAGAGAATGTTGTTTTCTATGCAAACTAATGAGGTATGACTTTTACATAGAATAATTCCTCCTTTATAACATTTTCTGCATAGAAAATTATTTTATGAGCATGAATAGCTATTTATGCATTGAAATATTATTTTTACACAAAACTGATGTTTTCTTCATAGAAAATGCTATTTTCTATGCAAAACAACCAAGAATGAATGTTGCATAGAATAATTTCTTAACTGCAAAAATTCTCATCAGGGTTTCTCAACACTTAAGAAAAACCTCATGTTTTTAACCATTTTTGGAATATTTTTAGATATTATTTCTATCCTTATTCTGGTCACAGAAGCTGTTCCATCTCATGGTACTCATGGAGGAAGACGTGATGGAACAGCAACACTTACATCATCTTCTGGAAGTTCAGTAGAATCTTTGGAGTTTCCACAATTGATTAAAAAAAACAACCCCTGAATAAATCAACCAGCTAGATGCTAGAAGTTTTGAAGATTGAAAGGAAATCTATTTAA
Organism: Ctenosaura bakeri; assembly: GCA_948474755.1. Classification (NCBI taxonomy): domain Eukaryota; kingdom Metazoa; phylum Chordata; class Lepidosauria; order Squamata; family Iguanidae; genus Ctenosaura; species Ctenosaura bakeri. The sequence goes on along the minus strand of CAOLHI010001993.1, from coordinate 288,726 downwards.
ATTTCTAGGAACAAGAATTAAGTAAGTAAGTAAGAATCACTAAATGTTCCCACATTTCCTGCCTGCCTGCCTACAAGCATATGCTTTCAAAACCTAATATATTAAACTGATATATTGAAACCTCTCATAAGCCATTTAATCTGAATCCTCAAATACAATCAGTAGAACTCAGATTCACAGTGGGAGAAGAGGAAGAAGCAAGAAGAAGAATAAGGATAGCTGTGCTGGTCCATAAGGTGGGAAAAATCTATTGCTCAACTATAGTTTTTTTTTAAAAAAAAAAAGAATGTAAAGATGCTCAAGCTCTTGGTATGAAATTAAATCTAAAGGTATGGAATCTCACCATTTGTTTTTTAAACTTTTTATAATGCTTTTATAATGCTTTTTTCCAGCTTGTTCATGTTTCTTTTATCTTCATGCATATGTAACAATCCTGCCACTGTGTGTGACAACTGGAAAATCATTTGCTTTTCTATTTACCATACTCTCCCCTGCCACACTCACACACTTGATGTTGATTTAGAATGGGTGATTCTGAGACTCTCTGTAATTATTTACAAGTTGCTAAGTCTCTAAATTTGTGAGGGGATTCTTTATCAGAGTAAGTCAACAGCTTTGGTTAATTCACTGTAGAGAAGGGAAGGCACTCTAAGTAATTGCAATTGTACAAGCCCAATTTAGTGCACAGGTGGTGTGCATTTATTAAATATTCCCCACTCAGTCTGGAAAAAAAAAAGTGTCATGGACAATTCTGTATAAATGCACAGCTGCTTTTCAAGACTGATTTAACATTACGTTGATGTATCTGCCCAAGTATGCTACAGAAAATACCAGGAATCGGGTTATTATAATATGTTCATTACAATCAATATTGTTCATACTTAACTGGGGTAATCCTACCATATTTCTCCACCAAATGTGATTGGATCATTTGCAGTACAGTCCTGGCCGATTTACTTAGAAGTAAATCCAGCTGTGTTTTGTGAGGATTAATCTCAGGGAAAGCTTCCAAAGTTACTTTTAAGAAATATGAATATACAGGAAGCTCCCATTATCGGATGACTCAGTCTTTTGAGGCTTCCAAATGCAGGACAAGTTCCATTAATTCAATAGGGGTTCCACTCTTTCGTCAGTTCTTCTTGCCTATGGAGGTTTGTTTAGAAACACTTGCTTGCAAACTGCTTACAAAACAAGCTGAGAGGAGAGAAAGAGGCCATCTGAGAGATTTTGCAAGCCGAATTTTCATCTTCAGTTCCTAGTGAGCCTCTGGTAAGTCCTTCACACTCCTTACAATACAGTACAAGAGTTCTACTTTTCAAACAAATCCATTTTCTGTCAATGCTCTGGTCCCTAACCTCTCAGAAAAGTGGAGAAGCCTGTAACACCATTTGGAAGCCATCTTTGTAACAGAGTAGTGGGCGGATAATGCTGTAAGTCCAAGTACATCATCCCATCACTGGTTGGTTGTAGTTGGCTTTAGTATGTCATTGTAACAGTTTTTCTTAAGAGCCACTTTCAAAGATCTATTTCAGAATAAGTGCCTTTGTACTCTCAGAGTGATCTCTGTGGGAAGAAAGTTCCTGACACACCTTTTTATAAGCCACAGCTCTGGGATTGTTCCATCCAAAGAAAAGCACATCCTATTAAATGATTCATGCCAAGCTAGGGGGAGGCTACCAAGAATAATTCCACTAGGCAATGCTGCTATTCTTTTATAAGAGTTACTTCGGTATGCCTATTACAAGTTTTCTCTCTATGCAGATGGAAAGGAACTTGCTCCTGCTGAAACTCCCAACTTAGAGATGTAATCCTTAGTCTTTCACATTTAAAGTAAACACCTGGATGAGTAAGAATGAAGCATGCCTTTAGTTTCAGTACAGGAGTATTGTGCTTCTGCTATCAAAAGTTTCAGAAACACTATCATAGAAGCTTGCAGAGACTCTTATAGATTTCCTTTTCATTGTTAACAGTTGGTTCCATCTACTCTGCCACTAGACTGCAGTTTGTACAAAATAAGGCAACCAAGAAAAAAAAAAGGGAAGGAAAATGGACCTGGAGCAAATTAGAAGAACCTTCTGGCAGGAAGTTGGTATGTATGGTCATTATCCACTTCTACAAAGGACGCTATAAAACTCTTTTAGGAGGATGTTCAGTTATTCTTCCTCAGCAATGAGAGTAGCTAATTATTTGACAAGGGCACAAGTGAAGGTAACTGTAAGCCATTTAGACCCCTATAGAGGCCAGAACTAAGGAACTTTTCTGCCAGTTCTACTGTTTTATTGCTAGGTGGTTTGGAGGTTAGATGTTTTACAGATGAAATTCAAAGACATATTACACTCCTTGGGATGCATAGTCCCCAAAAGATGCAGCTTTCATATAACTTGAATCTCCACAATATTTTGATAATAAGTGAAACAAATGACCATTTCGATGAAACAAAACAATGATTTGCAAAGTATATCGGAAGCACATAACCACTCCCAGACACTAGAAGCACATAACCACTCCCAGATAGACAGCTCTTAGCATTACCAGTTGAAAGACACTGGGCATCTATGCTGTCTCTTCTTGCTTAAAGGATTTATTCTAAAAACAAAAACAAAACAAAAAAATGGAAAAGGTATTAAGAAAGCAATGGAGGATTACAATTGGATGTAGCACACATGACCTTCCCTGGATTGGGTGGCCGTGCAAGATTCAAAGTGCGAGATGCTAGGAGGCAAGAACCAAGTCAGTTCTGGTCTTTGAGGATGCAGTTTATTAAGCAAAGATGCAAAAAGAAAAATGAAAGGCACAGAAGCAGACATACACTCTGACTCCGTCAAAAAGGCAAAGCAGGCGATGGAGCAGGGTGCTCTTTGTTCCAATAGATTATATATGCTTTTCGTAAGCAAGTGGTAAAACAGGATGCCAATCCATCAACCCACCATGCCTAAACGGGCAGGAGGGGGGCTATCTCCTTCTTGGACACCAATTACTGAGGAACCCATGGCCAGGTGCATGATAGGTTCGTGGCTAAATCTTATTACCTGCCCGAAACAACAGCAGACAGTCTCTAATCAGGCTTTGCTCTCTCCTCACCATACCGGACAGTGTGGGGAATGAAGCACCCAGCATTAACATTCCTTGGCTATTCTCACAGGACTTCAACATACAGGGCACCCTGACCTAGCAATGCAACAGCATGAGCTAACCCCCCAAATATGTTTGTTAGTACAAAAGCAGGCTGAACTGAAATGTGTGAGTGTGCAACACAGAGGCCCTCAGGCCCAACATTAGATAAAGTATTCTTCTGGAATTTCATCAAATTAAATGTATGAGAAAGGCCATTTGAACAATGAAAACCTCTGTACACACCACTTTGTACAACTAAGCACATAAACCACTATACTACAGAGACTGGTCCATATTTCATTTTCTCTCTCCTTCTTTCTCTCTCTCTCTCTCTCTCTTATTCCTTTCTTCTTTCCTTGTTTTTTAAAAAAACATCTTCTTCCCTTCATGGTTATGAAGAAATATGAGACTCAGGATAACTTTCTGTTATACAAAGTTAATGAAATTCTCCTTGTCATTGCCAACACTGAAAAGCCCAGGTTGTCAGTTCATCACTACAGAGATAGTGGAATAGCCAGAAACTGAAAACCACACATTCAAGAGCTACTGTCAAAGCCCTTTGCCTGTATGAGAATTACTGACAGCTTTGCCTTCTGCTGCATTCATAATATCATCACCACCATCACCACCACCATATTGAATTATTGTCATAGTTTTGGAAATATGAAGAATTGTGGAAATTTTGGAAAGCTCATATAAAAAATAGACAAAAATAAATTCTTACCCATCAGTGTATACTGTGAATACAGTTCCCGCATGTGGATAATACTGACAGTCTTCATAACAGTCATATAAATTCTAATCCATTTCCCCTACATGACTATGTTTGAGTTCATTTACATACAATATGAAGGGCTATTTTGGTTGATGTACTTTGTGTAAACTTTCCATATGCCCTCACCTGTTTATTGCCTCAAATGCTACCTATATTCTAACCAGCAACCTGCTCATGTTTTTTAAGGGGCAGGGAGAAGCTGATAGGAGATAGGAATGGAAAAGCAGGAACTGCACCTGCTCATATCCTTGAAAGTTACATTAGGAAAGAAGAATGAATTTGCACCAAAGCATTGAACACTTTGGTTGTGTTTGATGTGCTGAATTTACTTAAGAAAAAAGATACTGGTGACCTCAGCTATGGAAATCCTATCTATAGAAGCCCCAAGGTGGACACACAACATCTCATTCAATTAAGAAAAGCAATTGAAATCTTTGCATCACAGTAAAAACATTTCCAGAAGTGGTTCTGCCAGTCCTTGGGGCTGGATGAAATGGGAGTCTGATGAAGTCTGCTGGAGAAATCTTCAGTTCTTCTATAAAAGTTTTCATTTACTGTTCAGGATTATTAGAGACATGGCTATCTCAAAGCTGCACAAGACCTATATAGATTCCTGAATCTAGGCATGGATGTTATCGTGGCCGACCTATGATCTTTGTTACGGTGCTGCTGCTTGAGTTAGGATTTGAAATGTAACATGGAAATATACCCTTTGTTGGATATGTAAAAACAAAAGAGTAGCTTTCTAGAACTTGTACCAGACCAGTTGTAAGATTCTATTTGAACTGGCAGTTTCCTTTGTAGCCCCATTTAAAGTAGAATCAGGAGAAATCATTCATTTTGGGGGACAGTAAATTTCAAGAGCAGCAACACACTGAAATTCACCAGTGCTTTTGGCAACTTCACTCCTTTCCCAATTCCAAGAACATGGGATATGGCACAGCAAGGCTCTGTCTTTCCTATTGAATTTCCTTCAAAATGATAATATGTCTTGACATAATGTAGTTCTGGACATTCTGGGGAAAACAATATTGTGTCTACCCCCGAACACACATGAAGAGTGTGATTAAATAACTTGGTCCTTTTCTGTTGTTTTGTCTGCAATTCAGTCAGGAACCTGAAGAAGGTTCAAATCAAACAAAACAAAAGACCACATAGAACTCATAGATTTCTAGGTAGCTCATTATACTAAGGCCATGAAGTCCTATCTTCAAGCAGTGAAATAAGTCTTGGCAGGTGACCATACAGTTAGATGGTAATTTTTTGGACAAGCAGAGCAGCAACTGACTCTGATCCTTTCTCACAATACAATCCTATTAATGTCTACATAGACATAAATCATACTGATTTCAGATCTTATGTTGGTATGGGATTGCTTCCTAAGGCTCCTACAATCCTAACAATGAATTCAGTGTTGGGAAGGGGAATCTCTTCTGCTCCTTCAATAGTTTCATTCTCTAGCAAAAGGCAGATATATAACAGCATATGAAAAGGAGCAGCAGCATTCAAAGGACGGGTATAATTGACTATGTGCTATAAACTATATTATCTCTTGACTTGACTTCTGAATTGTTGGCACTTACAGAGACTATGAGAAGAGAAGAGACTGGACATTGCTTTGTCAAAGAGATTAATGCATGGTCGATGAGAAGGCTTCCAGTGAAAGAAAAAGCAGTCTCTCTCCCCCCGCCCCGGCCACTTTCCCTCTCTCTCTTTTTGGCAATAATACAGACTACTGTAGTCAGGGCACACAAGTTTAAGACATGTCTTTCCAAAAACAGTCCTTGGAAGGTGCTCAGAGCTAAGATAAAATGAATTATACATATCAATCCTCTGCAGCTGTTGCTGTCTCTAGAAGACAGAAAAACCACTTGCTTTCCACAATTTGACAAAACACAATTAAGACAAAAATAATTATTGGTTAGAAATCTAAACAGTATTTATGTTATTTCTCTGAAACGAGGGGAAAAAGTGAAAATATCAGCACTTTTTTAAATTATACTTTGCTGTAGCCTACACTTTGCCTATTGCCTCACACAACTTTCTACCACCTTGATGAGACAGAGTGCTGTAATAGTGTAGAGCAGGGTGGAGGAATTATGGCCTTCCAAAAGTTGCTGAACTCCAACTCCCACTAGTCTTCGCCTGTACGGCCAGTGTCAGACATGACAAAAGTATGAGCCCAGTAGCATCTGAAAGACCCTAAGTTCTCTATTTCTTTGTGAGAGTGTCAGTACAGAATTAAGCAGGGAGAGGTTTTAGTTTATACCAGATCTGAAGATCATTTGGTGGCCTCAAACCAATCACCTTCTCTCAGATAAAGACATTTCAGCCCTGTTCTGAAGGAGAAAAGTAGGATGAAAAAAATAACATGTGAACCCTTGACTTCTTTGGATGGTAGGAGTATGGAATCAATTAATCTGTAATACAGAAGTCCCTTTTCCCAGTTGTTTTCCCAACAAGTAAAGGGAAGAAGGCAGTGGACTGGAAAATCTGGAGCCTATGTTCTGACATGGGTGGGAAAACAACTTGGAGATACAGAGAAATGGCAAGAAAAGAAGGTTAATGGCAGACAGAGAAGATTAAGTGATCCTTTAGCTCTTGCCACATGCTATTATTGATTACAACTCACTAGTGTCTGTTCTGTTGTTCTGTCCCTGTTGCAGGATTTGGGCAGCTTTTAAGTAAAACAAATATAAAGAAACAAATATCTCTTATTTACTATATAAAAGTCAAAGTTTGTGAGTGAGTTTGCCTACTTGTTTGCGTCAGGGAGGCGAAGACCTCATATGATTGGCTGTGTGAGGTGAGAAGACCTCATTTGACTGGCTGACTGTGAAGATTCTATAGAATCCTAGGGTTGGCAGTTCAGGAAAGGGTCTTTAGAATTCTCAGCCAGAGAGCTCTTGGGCCTCAGGCCAGTTGCTATGTAGACAAGGCCTAGCAGCAAGAAGAAAGGTGGTGTATTCCTTTAGGAACCCAACCTCTGTATGTTAACCCTTCAATACATATTGGATTGGGGAAGATAGGAATAAGTTACAAGTACTGGAATAGGCCAGATGCTATGAAGATGAGGCCTAGCAGCAAGAAGGACAGTGCATTCCCTCAGGAACCCAACCTCTGTATGTTAACAACTCTGAATACAGATTGGATTGGGGAATATGGGGAACAATTACATGTACTGGACAAGACAGTTTGGTGAATCAGATACGCAGAGTCTCAAATCTGTGTATTTCAACTGCATCTAATTCCTAAGTTAAGGTAAAGTAATTCCTAAGGTATTTCTAGCAAGTATTACCTATGAGAAAATAAAATCCCAGGCAATGTTGGGATACTAGTCTAATACACTAGTCTAATATTAAAACCTGTTCTTAATATTGTATTGTAGCAAAGCTAAAAAGCGACTCTGTAATAAAACAACATGGATGTTGGATGTCAGTGGAAAAGGTACATTCTAGACCTATGCAGTTGTCACTACAGAAAGTCTAACATAGGCAGGTAATTACAGATACTTCTTATTGAATATTCGTTATATCCAGAGCCCACAATTCTGTTGGGTTTGTATACACATATATACAATAACGACCCTGATTTTTTTTCTTCAAGTTCAATCATATTATCCTCATTTTTGCTCAGAATTCAATCTGCATTTCCACACTTTGCCTTCAAGGAGGCAGAGATGGGGAGAGAGGGAGAGAGATTCTAATTGCTTATAGTGAAATATTATGCAGAAGTCTTGATAACCGAATGCAATATGTGCTCAGAGAAAATAAAAGTCAGTAGCCTCCAGTGCCTACTTCTATTGTATTACATTAATTATGAAAGTGTCTCACATTTGAAAATATAAGGGGGACTGTTATAAAAGCTGGAAATCACTTTCTTTCTTTGGTGTATAAAACTTAGTAAAAACTGTTCCATTTGAAGATTTCAGCTTTACGGCCTGCAGCTTATTTTAAAAAATAATTTGAGACATATGTGGCCACTTGCAATGGAACTGCTGATGGCTGTGAGTTTGGCTCCCATCATGCTGTGCTCCAGCAGGATCTCACTTGAACAATTCCCCCTTTTCACTATTCTTTTCTATTCAGACAGATACTTTCATTCTACTATCACTTTCACATTCTTCACTGACTCCCATACACATCTATAAACCTCTGTCTGGGAACACAGGAAGCCTAAACCATGGAGGAAGATGTGGAAAGTCCAAAAGGATTATCAGGACAGAGACAGTGTTTTGACCCTTTGTGTTATGGCTGAAGCAGGTCAAGTACTAAAAAAAGAAGAAGAAGAAAAAAGCTAGAATTCCTCCTTTTCTCATAGATGTAAAGCTGGATGATAATATTATGCTAAAGTTTGTCCATACTGAAGAACTCCGTCAGTAGATTTCTGTCCCCATAACAATTTTTTTTAAACCTTCACTTGAACATTTAGAAATACAGTTTAGGAGTTTAGGCATCCAAAATAAAGGGGCAGGCAGTTACCAAAGGAATGCAAACACAGCAGATATAACAGTTCTAGGTGTGAATGCATTTCTGAAGGAAACTTTCAATTGGGTAGGGCAAAACTCTCATTTGGAAGGGCAATGCCTCCCCCCACGTAGCTGCACTTTTGTGGTTTATAACTCGTTCCTCTCTAGAAGATACAGTGTGGTGATGTGAATTTTGGCTTGTTTCATCCTAACATATGAGGAACTAAAAATGTATCTGCCTTGTCCTGTAGGAAAGCTTATTTTGTAGTGAACTCAACAGGGGAATGGGTGTTTTTTTTTTTTAAAAAAAAATACATAAGGTAAATTCTGCATTTGCACCAAACAGCAATAATTTTGTATCTTTGTTGTACAGTGGATAGGTTGCTTGCATACTTTTTCAAAACCTCAACAACAATCAATCAATCAATAATATGGAAAAATTGCTCCCTGAGTCCTGAGACTGACCAATCACAGCCTGGGGAATCACAATTAAGCATGATGTTTCATTGTATGTGTGTGTGTGGGGGGGGGTTGCACTGAAGATCTGACTGACAATGGTAAGTCAGAAAGCCTGATTTTAAAGTCTTGTGAAACTTCAAATGAGATCTAGCATGTAACTTGCATCAAATCAACTTCCAAAGTCTTCTGATGGCATAGCCACTATTGTAATGCAAAAGTGTAATATACGACTTTTGCATTACATGTTTATCAACATGAGCTAACTACTTCACATACTTTGTACTCACTAAAGCTTTAGTGTGCATTTTTCAAACAGGCACATGATTTTTGCACACTTTTAAAAATAAAAAATCCATTGCAACTCTTGCAGAATTGCAGATTTCTGAGGAAATTTTTTGTTGGAATTCTGGAAATTATGAACGGGTAATTGCATATGGAAATGTCTACCTGACAAATTACTTTCCCATTCCTAAAAAGAAAAAAAATGAACATTTTAAAGTTATATCAAAGAGGTGAGTAGAATCAATTGGGTAGAGCTAATTGTGTCATCAAGATTGACACCCAAATACAATTTTTCGCCCCAACTAGGGTAAACCCACTGAATCAATGGAATGTACATGAAGATAAAGTTACCAAATCCCCATTAATTTGATTGATATGCTATCATGGAGACTAATACATGACCAGAACTTTTGTGTGAAGGTTAGGTATGATCACCACTCTCAAGAAAGTGATGTGGTCCTGAGAAGCCAGAAATAGCATCTTGAGAAACATGATTAGTATGGCTAGAAACTCTGTCTGCCACTATATGATGTGAAATGAATGGTGTTCAGTTTCTTCTTGCCTCCTTATTCCCTGTTAATTTCTGAAGTAATCATATTTAAAAAGAAAATATATTTGTGGTTTGTATTAAAATTTAAAATCTGTTAAACAGTTACAGTGTAATTACACAGACAAGTGATCTAGTCAGGACACCAGCTTCACACACATGCTCTGTGTTTGTTACTTGTCGTCATCGATAAATCCTAACATCTGTTGTCAGGTATAGCAGTTAGAAGCTACTGAACTTCAGGTGCCAAGTCACTTATCAAACCAATAATGACTTCTTTCATACCCATATGACTTTCAGGATAGTGTCTTCAATATTCCAGCAGTTGTCCCATCAATGAAAGGTACCTGCAGCTGTTTCAGTTAATCTTTAACTTCAAATGCATACAACAAAGTGAAAGAAATCCATTAAAAAGAACCATTCCCAGTGAAGATTACTTAGTAGAAAGTTAAACAGCAATTATGAATTTGCCACCAATTATAAAAGTAGTTCAGGGGAAAAGTCAGGTCTATAAATCAATCACATCTCAGGTACATGGGTCTATACATATAGGGACTTTTGTGCATTTTTATAAAGAACCTAGCAGTCTCAGCTCTTATGTAACAATCCCATTGTTGGCACACACTAATGGATTCTTTTCATGTGCTTCTTTTTTTCTGCTAGTGAGGAAATTGATATTTTATCTTCATTTTGATTAACAAGAAGCTCAGAAATGCACCCCTGACCCATAAAACTTTTGATTTGAATTTCAGTGGAACTGCTCAATATTTAAGAATGGTTTCTACACCAGGTATATTTCTGAGGCTCATGGGATTATTTTCCTCGGTTTGTAAGGCTACTTGACACCGGTGGTCTTTGTTGGAGATACTTGTTGTACAGGAGAGTTAACTGGCCAGAGATACAAACAAATTTCTAAAATAAATTGCTTGAACAATGGTTTGTAAACATTAATTCCAGGGTTTAGTACCAACACTATGAAAAGTTTGTCCTGATCAGGAATGATAGAAAGGGTTTCAGGGAATTTAGCAGTAGAAAGTGAGGTGATAGACATTTTTTTGCCATGGCATAAAGCAGCACTGGGTTGTTACCTTCTGGGAACTGAGTCCTTGTATTTTCTTCTATTTCTGGAGACTATGGCAGTAGATGATTAAATTTATATGGCAAACTACATGTTATGGCTGTTGCCTACCATTTAGAATTCTCAAAATGGAGAGGCTTTTTTAAAGAAGCTTCCAATAAATGATAACATGCAATCTTGGGATCACTTTGCAAGACTGAGGTGGGTTTCTCTGAATTTGTGACTCTGCAAAAGAGCTTGCTATCATAACTGGAAAAGTGCTTGGAAGTTAATACAATAAACTAAAAAAAAAAAAAATTCTACTGGTCCCAAAATTTTATATATATATCACTTGTACAGTGAAGGAACCATTCTGACTGCAACTGAGATAGTCCATGCAGTACTGGCACAAGCTATAGAATCTCCCTCATCTCTTTAAACAAATAAACATCTACTATATTATGAACAATATTTAACAAGAAGTTTAATGCTTTCCTCATCTCTCCATATTAGCAATCTGTTTTTCATAATTGCATCATTATTGGGCAAAACATATGTAAAACCACATTCTTCTATGGGATATTGCTACAATTTTTTAATAGCTCAACTCAGATTTTGAATTGTAATTCTCATTTTACACAGAACCATCATCTCAAGAGTTCAGAACGACAGTGCTTGAAGCTTGTTGCAATGATTTTCTGACTATCAGATGCCTTCAGACATTTATGCTACATGCCTATCATTAAAAACATATTTTTCTTCTTGCTGCCTATCTTTGCTGTGGATAGGCAGCAGGGAATTCATGTACACAGAGTTGTATCTACAAGAGCAGACAGAGAAGAATGTGGTGGTATGGAGGGGGGAAAGATATGTGCCCTCCATCTAATATTTAAAAGTTATATGATGTTAACTACATGTCAAATACAGAGTGAACATTTGAAAATCTGGAAGGTAACCAGTATGGTGTAGAGGTTTGAGTACTAGACTACAGCCCTTGAGACCAGAGTTCAATTCCGTGCCATGGAAACCCATCTACCTTTGGTGTGTCACACATTCTCAGCCACCAGAAAATACCATTATAGGGTCACCTTAGGGTTGCCGTAAGTTGGAAATGACTTGAAGGCACACAACAACAACAATAAAAACAACAGCAGCAACAACAAACAGCATTATATATTACAGAGAAAGGGTTTTGTTTTGTTTTGTTTTTTTCATATTAAACAAGATCAGTGGAAGCGATTGACTATGGTATTAGTTGGGTGGGAAATCCACACCAAGTTTTGGTTCAAACTTTAAAAGACCCAGTGATAACATCCAAGAAACCAACAGTTTCTATATACTGCTGCATGCCAGTCAGAAAATGCCATCAAAAAGCAAGGAACCAATCAAGCTGGTGCTCAGACATTTAGGGAGCTCCTTTAAAGTTAGGAGTAAAACACAGATTCACAACTTCATTGTCATCAGCTGCCAATGAGAAAGGATAAATGCTATCAACAAAGCAGCCTTTCAAAAACTTTTTTTTAAGAAAATGCATTTTTTTATATTCAGGTAAACCTACCATATAGCTGTCTGAAAATGTTATTCCTCACACATATTTAAAAAAAAAACCCATAATGATTTCCTTACTTACATTTGCTGTTGTGTGGCCTTGCTTACATCACTTCAGAAATCTTTCCAGAAATTGGAAAGCTTAGGCTATTATAATCTGGACATATCCAAGGGTGGACAGATTCATTCAAGGAAACCACAGCCCTGAGTTTTCCATATCTTAACAGGCTGTTAATAACAACGTGTCTTGGGTGTGTCTTATTCACAGGTTCACCATAATTTGAAGTAAATAATAGCATATTACAGAATTCCTGTTGCAAAATATATGATGTAGATGTACAGCCACGTGTACGAAGAATCTTCCACCAAAACTTCTTGGACTTCACAAGATGCTAGAGGAGAGGAGGGAGAATCAAAAGGAGCTTTGGAGGGTATGACCAGTTTCTAGTCCGCCTTCCACTCCATTAATTGCACATGCAAGGACTTTTGTCTCTATTATATCCCTACCAAAAAGACGACTGCTTAGAGCTGTTATACTGCAAGGGGCCTACATGAGAAAACCATTTCTTACGCATTCTTTCATCTTACCTTAAAAAGAAATAAAAGTCCCTTCTCTCATGATGAACTGCCTCCATATTAAGAGAAAAACCATACATTAGATTGTCATGCCATTAAACTGTAAAGAAACAATATTAGATAATTAGCCTGATTAAAAGTTTAACCATGAGGAGATCATAACTGTTCTGTTTTGATTTTAATCTTAGCCATCATAACACTATACAACAACCACATCTCCAGCAAATTCTCATTTCCTAATGATCCTTCTCTCTTTTTAATTGGACTCTAAAACTATTTATTAGGCCCAGTGGCACATTTCAATTTTGATTCCATTTCCTCTCATTCCATTTCTGTAGGAACAGATTAACTTTCTCCATTTTGTAGCATCTGCATATGGATTTTAGAATTTGATTAGTTTGTTTCATTGTGATGCTGTTCAGAGATTAGTTTCTAATGAATGAAAGAAAGAAACAAAAGCACAGGAGGAGCATGGTAAAGAGAAACAAAGGGAACAAATCTCATTGATTGACATGTTTGACCAATTTCAAAAATATAGGTGTATATTTTTGTCCATGGCACAATGCTCTTTAGAAAACAATATACCTGCTAAAACAGATAAAAGGCTATCAAATACTTATATGTGTGTGACAAAAGAATCACATAAAAGATACAAAACAGAGGACAAAACCAAAAATTGATACAATTGTGTAATATTACAACCTAACATTGGCAATGACAGTTAAGACAACTGACCCCTTTGTAGTCCACTGACAGCATCTTTAGGAATTTCCAATGGATTTTCTGGGCTGCTACTGGGAAGCTAGCAACTTTGATAGTAGTAAATTTAGAGTGATCTGCCAACAGGTCACAAATAATATCAGGCCTCTCCTTGTTTATAAAAGCAGACAGAGGGAGATTGGCTGAAGAGGTAAATGGAAGAATAAATGTCTCACTGCAGCAAGGCAGGATTTCATGAAGGTTAAGGCTATTTTCACATGGCTGTGTCAACCCGCCACAGTGACAGGTGGTTGCAGTTCTAGGAGCTGTGCGTTCTCCTGACATCATGGGCAACCTGTCACTATTCTGCCGCCAACTGCCCTTCACCCAATAGCATCACACCCTATGTCAATAATGGAAAAACTCCATTATTGACTCCCATTCTTGCAACAGTCCCATTACCTGGTGGAGTGTAGATCCTCAATTGTGCCAGTTCCCATCATCAATCTGGAAGCACTGACACATGGATGCACGGATGCGTCTGATGCCGCCCAAAAAGAAAAAAAATGCCCTCAAAAAAGGTGACCAGTTAGGCACTGCAGAGTGGGGAAAGTACGGGGAGAAAGCATCACTATGGACACTGTAATGCAGAAGGAGCTCTGGTGTTAATGTTGCTAGTCCTCCACACACGAGGGGCATGTGTGGAAGAGAATGGTGGAAAAACGGCTCCTGTCCCAGGACTGGTGATGCCGGTATGTCCACAGATCATCCCGGCAATGAGGTGAGGTATGGAAATGGCTTAAAAGTAACTGTGGTGAGACTATTACTGGAGCGGGAAGAACTCCCTAGTTCTCATCATACTCCCGTTCTTTAACAAAGTTCTGTAACATATGGTGACATCCATATGCCTGTTCCCCCTGCCCCCATTCCTGTTCATTAATTTATCTGGTTCCTTGACCCCTAAATTGGCTCAGGGTATACAAGATTTTGCCTTTTCCTTATGGCTTTTGTTGTCATGACTACTACATTGTTCTGACAGATTCTAGAATAGTTGAGATTTCTGCTCTGATTGTTTGTAAATATCGTTTTTAGAGCTATTGTTTAAAAGCCATTTAAAGTCTGTTTTAGAATGCTTTATTGAGTGACGCTTTGAGTGTTTTAATTGGTTTGTAGTTATTTATTGAATGTTTTATAAGTTTTTTATTTATTGTATATCTTCATAAAAATAACTTAAATAGATTGGTAACCATTCTGTTCTGTTTCTGCTGGAATATAACAACCTTCTTGTTTACTTAGGCCTTTGTTTGCAAACTGGTAATTGCAACAGGTTTTTTAATTAGGGTGTGCTGTGTTTTGCTTTTCTCATTATTATTTTTAACTGCCTTTTTAACTCTTTAAAATTAACACTTTTAATATGATTGTATTCAATTGTTCTTTACTCTTTTATTATCCATTGCTTTAACTGTACATTGCTTTAACTTATACTGTGAGAAAAGTGAGATATATATTAATCAAGTAACTAAATAAATCAGTTAGGCAAAGTCAGTCTTTCTCTCAAAAATCTCCCAAGAAATGTTATGAATGAATTCTGAAAAGTCAGAAAGCCATTCCACAATAGCCCATATGGCCATTTTGGTGTCAAGTAGAATTTTGATTTCAGCTTACATTTTGCTCCTGAGCTTTTAAGATTGTTGATTGCCAGTAATAGTGATTTTAGCTGACCTTCATTAGACAATTTTAATTTGCATTGATTATGCTTTATTACATTTTTTTCTCTCTCAGACTATTATCATACTAAATAGATAGTTTACCTATAGAGTTTAATTGTATTTATGTATTGACTTATTAATTCCTGGCTTGGGTATCATTTTTCCTCCCTCTGGAAAAAATGTTGAAAATCATAATTATTTAGCTATTAAGAATATATGTCCATCTCTGACCCATTGCAAATGAGCAGAAGATATAATTATAACTTTTCTTTTTGGTGAAAAAAAAATGATTAGTACCAGAAATCGTCAGTCATCATATAGGTCTAGTCCTAGCCTGGCTAAAGATGATAGAATAGTCTTTTTTTTTTAATTGTTCATTTTGCATGGTAGAACTCAATAAGTAATGATTTGTACCCCCCATCTTAGCACTGGTGAAAAGTGAATCTATTCATGGTGAACAGCATCTCTTCCACCTAGAGTACAAACAGGCAAAAGCCAGTGGAAAAACAGCCAATTCCTTTTGCAGTGTTGAAAGTGTTATTTATTGCTCTTGATATTTCCTTAGCAACAAGAGGTTGTTCTGCCAAAATTAACAAATTGTCCTTGACATTTCTCCCATTGTAAAATGTCAGAGCAGCATGCTGAGTGGCAAAGCATGCATTTAAAGTTATCTTCCATGTACAAGTAAATCACCCTTATGAGCTGGAAGTGCTTGCACTTTGAACCTCATTCAATGTTAATGAACAACAGAATGTTGATTCTTTACTGGATGGTTTAACTGGCTGGGGTATTTGTATATGATGGACCTACTAAATCAACTGATTATCAACCAAGGATATGTTAGAAAAAGTGCTACATAACTTAAGTATACAATAATAATGTCTGAACTGTAAACACAGAAGAAAAGCAGGAAAAATATTCAGCATCTCCAGAATGACATTAAAGGGAGAAAAGATAATACTTTCCTCTTCAGGAAAAAAAACAGAAAAACAACTTTCTTAAGTAAAGACAAACCTACATTATGACAGGACAGTCTTGGACATACTGAAAATCAAACACAAATCATGATTCTCCAGAGTTAGTCCAAGACCCAAAAACAAGGTAGTTCTCCCCACCCCACCCGCCTCCATGTACAGGAGCAAATTGTACTGGCCTTTGAGTGATACTTCAACACTAATAACGGAACAGTATGTATCACCTCATATAAGGTGACAGATAGCCTAGAGGGTATCAAGGAGACCACGTAGCATGCATAGCATTATATTCCCTGGCTGAATGTCCAGGGAGCTTTGGAGAACTGAACAGGGGGCTGCCCTGTGGACATGGAAAAGCCTAGTAGTAGAACTAGTCCAATTATACACAGAGAAACATAGCGTGTCTCTTTATGCTTCAAATTCTCAGTGTTTTGATAACTTGGAAGGCAGTTCCCACTACTCTTTCTCTGGATTAACTAGACAAGTTGTGCTTTAGTTTTTAACAGTACAGTAGACAGGAATGCTTTTGGCAACCAGCAGGACTCTCTCATCAATAATATTGCCTTTCAGCATCCAACTTTTCTGCCTTTTTGCAGCCATTGAACTGAAGGTTGGACTGTGCCTTCTACTCAATGGTAATACTGTAAAAATTATTCTTTACCCATTATCCATGGTGCACACTGAATCAAAAATTTCGTTAAAGGATTAATGAAGTGTATTCATGACAAAGAGAGAAGAAATCAATGGGGCATAATGGGGCATCATTCTCAAGGGCATTAAGCAGTGGTGGACTAATTTTTCAATGCACATATTAGTCCTCTTACAGCACTGTTATCACTGTATTGATATGAATCTAGGAGACTAAACAGCACATACCTATCTGTTCATTTTCCATACTCATACCTCGTCTTTTTATAAATGATTTGAGTCTTGGACTTAAGAACACACTTAATCACTTAATATCTAAGTGTAAATTATTTAATACATTTCTAGACCATTTTTTCAAGATGTTCAACAAATTTCCAATGTGTGCGTGAGAGGTGGTGATGCACATGCACCCAGACATAGTTTAAACTAAACACAACTGAAGTAAAATGTGAGGTTAAAAAAAAAAAAACAGCTTAAAGTATAGCAAGCGAGGCAAACATTGTGTATCATCTGGGCTTCAGCAATGAGAAAACAAAACAAAACACTTTAATCCATACTCTATATCTTTGTTAGCACATTTAAAGTTCAGATTACAACCCAAAGTGGATTCACTTACCACTGGAAGCCACCAGCAACCAGGAGTATACAAAAAGCCATTTTTCTTTGTCTGTGGAGAAAAGACTTACGTAAATAGAGAACTTGAACACATCTTTTGGTAATCACCATTTCAGAAATCAACCTGTTTGCAGAAACAATGGCCAGTACATCTGGCGAGACTTTTGGACTTTATTTCTCCTTCAGCCTCTAAATTTTGCACCATCCAGCCCAAATAAGGATTCAGGAGAACTCAAAAGACTGCCATGTAAGTAGCATTGTAGTAATCTTAATAAAGGTACCAATATTAACAATAGTACTTATCATTTGTGGTGCCCCTGGATGATATATGAATATAGGTTAGTTTGACAGGATCCTGGAGGTAGCTATCCAGAGTGCCAGAGCAGCCTAGAGATAGGTTTCTAGGCAACTAGACTAGCTCCTCAGAGAGAGAAACCCAGCCCAGTAGCATATGGAAGGGACTAGTGACTGAAATAAAAAGATATATAAAGACAAACACTGATTGTCTTTTGCATTCCTTTAATGAGAAGCCCTCACTAAAGAGCTGGGGAGTAACGTCCCTCAGTCAGCCAGAGAGGGTGACTGTGTGGGAAGGATTTAACTTCTCAGGGGAAGCTTAGAGAGAGGCAGAAGACAAATTAAACCCTTATAGAATCTGGACAGCAAGTGTGACCTAGATTTGGGGTTGAGCCTTTGGTGAGAGTGTAGCCAAAGAGGTTTTTATGATACTTGTGCTTATATGAGAATTTAAAGATATAAGGAAACTATCTAAAAGTACTGTTAAGAATTGTATTGATTCTGATCCGCATACAAGCTCCAATATTTTGTTTCGTATGTTATCGTAATAAATATTACAGTTTATTTTTATAAATACTAACTCATGTGACATACAGTAATTAAAGTAGCCTGGAAAACAAACTACCATAGAACTATTAAGGGGTTCTAAATAGCTGTTGAAAGGCCTCACCCTATTTCACAAAGGTAGCTTTATAAGAGGGGAAGGCAGATCTGTGTGGAAAAGACAGGGTACCTTGTCAGATTGGGTAACTGCCATTCCAGTCTGAGAGAGAAAAAAATAAGCTCCTATCACAGTTAAGAAATGGGTTTAGGAGGCTTATAATGTGAGATAAGCAGTACCACCCTCAGATATTCTTCTCTAGTTCAGATTTTAATCCAGGCCAAAGAGAAATTAATCTTACCCTCAGTCACAGCCACTCACCCATTTGGCAACCTTTACCTTAAGGCTCACTCACCACAATTTTTTTTTTCTCCCCAGTGATGATGGAATATGAAAAGAAACTTCTCTCTGTCTGTGATGAGCACTAGTAATACTGGATAGATGCATAACATTTGCCTTTCCTTTGGACACTTGGCACTGTTAAACCAGGACCCATTATTTTAAGAGGGAGCCAGAGAAGAAATAAAGCTCTAAATTCATACAAGATGGCAAAATAACATAAATAAAATCTTAATCTGGAAAACACTTCCACCATAAATAATGTGTATTTGCTTTTGTGGGTAAGTATTTTGAATATGCCTTGATACTGATGTATTTGTACGAGTAGAAAGGGAATCTTTAAAATACTTTAATTTTGACTCACAGTTCTTTTTGCAGCTCTGAATTATGAGAACAAAATAAAACATCATTCCACACAACTGTTAATAAAGCACCATTCAACCAGGGGTATTCTTTAAGGAATGCAGGCACAGGGATATCCCATATTTCAAACAACATGTCATTATTCCTAAGAAGTCCATATATTCCTGGGTGTGTATGTTATTTCAGTTAAGTAAACATAGTAGCTTCTCTTATACCACAAAGTCTTTTTTTAATTAATTTTATTGTAATTCCATCATATAAAACAAACATTTCTCATTGTACATTTTACCGAATTATTACAGCTGTCTTCCACTCCTTTCTGGATTTCATTAACTGTTATTTCATTGACATATTAACATTATGCATCATTGACATATTAACATTATGCATTATGCATCACATGCACATGCATCACATTACATTTATTAACATACAAGATAGTTCCTGTTTTTCAACCCAACTGTACATGTTCCACGGTATTTTACAAAGTCTTCTTTTTTTTTTTTTTAGCATATTGCTGAGCATAGTTTTAGTTAGACTTTTAAATCCCTTTGCAAACCTGAAAGAAGACCTTTAGGACTTAGCAAAAAACCCTGCCTCCCCATTGTACCCCAAACTGCTCTCTGACACATAGCTGTCCTGTATCTATATACAATTGCATCTGTGAAATGCTCCTGTGGCATATCTGTGTAAATGTACCAGGAAAAAAACAACCACGACAAAACAAAACAGCAACCATCAATGCTCATACCACTGAAAAACTTTATGTGAGGACAAAGTCAAATTAGAATGAGCCTTGGGGTTTATCCAAGACCCAAAGGCAGTGGAAGTGAGCTGGGGAAATGAAGCTTCAGTTAGATGAGGCAAATTGCAATGACATCTCAGGCGATGATAAATTACCTTTCAATGTGGCAAAATGAATTCCCTGACTGTACTACATAGTCAACGTTATCAATCATTGTATGTGCAAGGCTATTTATGAAGTATTTTTTTTAAAGAAAAAATAGAGTTGAGGGCAAAACAGACCAAAAGTATCACAAAACTACAAGAAGGATTATGCCAGCATCCAAACATTAATAATTAATTTCACATAGAAGCCTTCTGATCTTTCTTTAATTGGATGTAAACTCTTTTCTTGCAGTCAACAGTATGAGAGTGGATGTGTACAGAACAGTTCTTAATTGATAAACTCTGAGAAAGGAGCAAAGAATATGTAGAACTTTCTGAATGTGAAGATGTCAAGAAACAGTATCAAGTAGTCAAATCATTGCTTTTTCAGGTTCAGGTTCAGCTGTATGCTCCCTGGACTGCATGAGCAAAACCTTTCAAGTGTTCCTTGGATATTTCTTTAGATGTCTTTTCATGGGAAATCTACAGTTGCTTCTCAGAGCCTGTTGTTCCCCGTCCAGTATGAAGGCTAACTGAAACTGCTCAAACTTCTGTTTTGTGAGTTCTGCATCATTTTCAAAACAGACCATGGAAAATCTCTTTAAGAAATTATTTTACCATAAATATATAAGGATAAAGGTAAGGTTATCAGACTTTACTGAAAATTTATCCAGATTCCAAGTTTTGTGGGGATCAAGGCAATCCATCTACTTTCCCTCTCTGTTACTTTTACAAATGTTCATGCACAAGTGGATGCTGTGTATTGGTACACTATTCTGCAATGTAGGAAAATAATAATAATAATAATAATAATAATAATAATAATAATAATAATAATAATAATAATAATAATAATAATACAACAGGAAAGCTAAAAATGATCAAAATTTCACTTCCAGATTGTCAGCATTTATTTGGGAAGTAAAACAAGGCGCAACCCTTCCTTGTACACTGTTTTAGTGAGAATTGCACTCCTTGCAGTCTTTTGCAGACACAAACCTCCTTCAGGGAAAACTGCTGATGCCAGGTCTCAGGGAGTTCTGAAGCTTGTGTAGCCTTTATGGGATGTATGTGACCTATGGACTGTTCTCACACCATCCTTTTAAGAAGCACCAGAGACAAATCACTATTCTCCAGGATGACAGAAACATCTTGCTTGGAAGACAAGTGGAGAATATGTGGAAGAGCTGGTAGAAGGAAGAGTGCAAATCTCTATGTATTAGCTCAAGTATCCCAAAACTCCAGGAAACAGAACCATCATCTGAGGGGCAAAGATAGGAAGCACAGAGAAAAGGAGGGGAAAGGAAAGAATGGTGTTCTCATTTTTCAAAAGAAGGAGAATTAGGCCATTTCTGCATGGCATCACGGTCCTGCAATGGAGATGTGATTGCAGCAGTCCACGGGTCATGCTTTTGCACAATGTTGTCATGGTCCTGCAGCCATCATATCCCCATGTCTCATGATCATGGGATATTCGCTTAATGGAAAAAAAATCTGCTAAGTGCAAACGATTGCAGAACACTCCTGTCACCCCCAGCCACATGGAAAGTCCAAAAGCATGATCATGCATTTCTTGCCCCCATGCAGCACAGGAAAGAGGCTGACTGTGCTGCAGAAGGAAGGAAGGAGCACATTACTCATGCTCCCTTCCACAGGGAGCTAGCCGGGTAGGAAGGGGAGGTTTCCTGTTGCACTCCCTTCCTGGCAAAGGTACTACTGGGATTTTGATGGGACATCATCAGGAACTGGTGTGATATGGAAATGGCCCTAGGAGTTTAGAACCAACATTAGGAAATACATACACACACAACTAAGGACACCTATGAACATTTTTAAAATTAATTTGAAATATGCATGATTTTGATTTCTTTAGAACAATGTCTGCATGCTAGCAATTCAAGTTCACCCCTGAGGTGATAAGTGTCTTTAGCATAAAATAAAATGAGGATTTATAGTATGCAAATAGTATAAGGTTAATGCAGAGATTTCCAAACTTTTCATATTGGTGGCATACTTTTTAGACATGCATCATTTTCTGACACAGTAATTCAGTAAATAAATCAGTAAGTGGAGGCAGCTCCTCCACCTGAGCTTGGCCCACCACCACTGCCGCTTTCTCCAGGTCTTCCTCGGCCTAAAGCGACAGTGGCGGGAGAGGCAGCTCTGGCCTTTTGTCACTGCTGCCCTCACCATGGTCTTCCTCAGTCCAGGGCAGCAGCTGCAGAGGCAGCCCCTTCACCCAGGGTGACCTGTTGCAGCAGCTGGAGAGGCAGCCTCTTCACCAGTTACATTCGTGTGGCACACCTACACACTGCAGCTGACACACTAACTTGTCACAACACATAGTTTGGAAAGCTCAGAGCTAATGTTTATTTATCAGATTTCTTTCAACACCTGCTCTCAAACATGCTAGGATCTTTCCCACTAATTCCCCAAATGTGTGTCATGGCATGCTAGAATACTACAAGAAAAAATAAATAGAATCCAGTACAGTTTGAGTGTGGACTAGGATGCTCAGAGACCAGGGTTTGAATCCCTGTTCACATATGGAAACCTACTGAGTTCCTTTGTGATACTAAAAGGTAGGAGATGAAAAATCTCCTCTTAATCAATCTGGCTAAGAAAATCCTATGATAGAGTCACCATAATTAGGAGTCAATCTGAAGGTATACAACAACAACTCCAGCAGCAGCAAGAGCAACAACACAAAACAAGAAAGTAATTTGAAAAAGGAAGAAGGAAGGAGGAAGGAGGAATCTAGAAAAACAAATTAATTTATTTTAACCTGAGCTTTTTCTGTGTTTCAACCCACTTCTTCAAACCTCAGGTATATTGGCAGCTATCTAATTGTGAGGGTAAGAACAGAACATAACTGGAGACAGATAGAGTCTGTGATACTAATCACAAACTATTGGAATGCATGAATATATCCCAATTCAGCTGTTTCTTTTTCCAATCTTCCTTTGATTTTTTTTCCTTCTAGAACCTTCTGGGAACCATCTAGGCAGTTCATCTAGCAAGGCTGATACCTCTACACCTGGCCTGCCGTTTCTAATGTCAGGTTAGTGTTCAGTTTTCCTCTTGTGTAGCAACCTCCCCATTTGTTGAAAGTAAAATGCAGAGGAGCACCTCTGCCATACCATGGCATTTAACACATTGTACCTATACTGGATATAAGCAGTAACTTTAATTTCTGGCAAGTGTCAGTAAAACTTTAGTGCGGACTACACTTCTAAACTGGCCTTTTGTCTGTCAGCCTACACTGAAGCCAGGGAATTCAGTATTTCTTTATGCCTATTCTACCCTCTATCATGTGCTTTCATGGTGGCACACAAGTGAAAAAAAAGCCTTGTGTCTGATGAGCATGATTGTATCATTCCACCATTCCTGATTCAGAAACAAAGGAAAGGAAAACCCATTAATCCCTCTCTGATATACTAAAACCCATGGTCACTCACTGAAGAAAACACTCTTAGAGATGCAAAAAAGATAAAAAGAAAGTACTTCTTTGCAAAGTACATATTTAAACTATGGGACTCAGTTTTGCAAGATATACAACTACCTGCTTGGGTGGTTTGAAAAGGGGATTGAATAAATTCATGGAGAATGACTCACCAATGACTACCAGTCAAGCTATATGGTTTTTATTTCATCTCCAGTATCACAGATAGTATGCATTTATGTGCTGTAATGAGCCTCCCATATGCAAATAATTGCCTACTATTTGAATATTGGACTAGACAGGCATTCCATCTGACCTAATGTGACTCTTATGTTTTTATGGCTTGTAAGTCAAATTTCAAAATCCATACACAGGTAATACCTTCATTAGTATAAATTGATAAACATCCAGGTTTGAATGGCATCAAGTAGTCTAGTCCTTTAGCTAGCTCTGCTAAGGGAGGAGGCACTGAATGTCATAGGAGCTGATTTGTCACATTGGAAATTTGCTAAAATTTCCTCCCTGGCTTGGGAGACTCAGTGGATTATCCACATGGTCTGGATTCCCAATCCCGGCGTTTAGGGAACAAAAAAGAAGTCTCTGGAAGTGTGTGTGGATCAGAGGAGACCAGTAAGTTACACAAGCCCAACCAGATACTATCAATCATTTCTTTCCCAAGATAAGATAAGATTCTACATTTAAGGAAACCCACCCAGCTGATGGAAAAGGTTAGCTTCATCACAAATACTTCTGCAACTTTTGCATGAGTGAAAACATCTCACTTAAACTTTCTAAATAATGAGAACAGTGTGGTAGAACTGAGTTAAAAATAAAACTATGAGAAGCCTTAAATGTGCTGGTAACCTTAGAGGCTAACTCCTTTAATTTCTACTCATGGACTACTTTCAACTTTAAAAGACATAAAGACTTAAAGGTTTTAATAAGCCTTCTCCATGGAAGAAAAAATGTGTTTCTTTTATACAGAGAAGTTTCAAAGATGCTTTTGCTGGGGGGCTGGGGAGGGAGGAAATGACCTGACCTGGTTGTGAATCCAGGGTAACCTGAAGAGTGAGTGTTGAAGTGTGGCTAGAGAGAACTCTGTGGAGGGATGTACTGCTCTCCAGAGGTGGCATGGAATAATTGCGATGGAAAATATTTCTTTTAAGTAAAGAATTTGATAGTTATCAGAATGGCTTCAGGACCAAGATCTAAGCAGATACAAGCAGGAAATGTGCAGAGTTCAAGACGAGCATCAGTTGAACAACCTAAGGATACTGATTCAAATCAAATTATTTTGGCAGGGGTTAACCAAATATGAGCAGATGTGAATCACAAGTGAGCAGATAGGAATCAAATAAGAAAAAAAAATAAACAAGTTCTGAAAGCTGCACTCAAAGTTGAACTGAAAGATATGTCAGTCTTTGACTCAGACAACAACACTGATCAAACAAATGAATGAGAAATGAAATTACTGGAAGATAAGGTATTGAGTTTGGAAGAAGTGACTGAGAAATTATCTATGGACTGAGAAGAGAATCTAAATGTGATGGTTTTACTTGACTTCAAGGAAAGAGAGAGATTCAGAGAAGGATTCAGAGGAATAGTGGAGATATTCTATCTATATGTATATACACACACACACACACATATACATGTGCGCATGCAAGAATGGTTGCTGGTTTGACTGATCTCCTGGAAAGAAAAAGAGAAGATCTTTGTTGAGTACTGTGTAAAGTATGCAGATAAGATTCCTGGGTGCTGCAACAGAGAAACTTGGATAGAGACATGATTGTCTATCTTGTGAGAAGACATGAGATATCAAGTCCTCCAACAACATTATTTAAATAAAATGCAGATTGATCAAATTGGATGGTGAAATTTTATGACTTGGCAGAAATGGTTGATTTTGATTGAAGAAGAATCACTGAGTCATTTTAAATTTTTTAAAAAAGATTGGGATATGATTATTGTCTATTTGAGACAATACTGGGGAAAACCAGTTTTGGGCTTTGAAGGTTATTAGCTTTTGCCAATAAGTAGAAGTATATTTTAGTTATCTAATGCTGAAGAAGTAGACTTAGGTGTATTGTATAACTATCAGCTAAAGAGTTGAAAGAGCTGGAAGTTGTGTATCTATCCTGCTGGCTCCTTTTTAACTTAGTCTACTCCCCCCCCCCTTTTTTTTTCTTTTTCTTTTTCCTTACTTTTCTTTCTTTTTCTTGTCTTTTTCTCTTTTAGTTTAGGTAGCTTTTTATATTGTTTAGTTTAGGTAGCTATTCTGTGTATTTCTCTTGTTTTTTGTTTTTCTTTTCTCCTTTATGTGTGTTCTATATAACTAAATTTCTTGATGAATAAAAATATTTTTTTTAAAAAAAAAAGATAAAATGATAAAACTCCTGAGATCTTCAAAACTCTTCAACATAGTGGATGTTTCACAAGTTGTGTGGAAAACAGTTGAAACCGGTTTGCCATTGAAGGCATAAAGTCTTTAGGTGAAGTATAGAAGTACATATTACATGCAGTTAGAATAATCTACAGTATGGAAGGGGAGGATATTTCTAGCCCTCCATACATTGCTGAACTAGAATCCCCCAAATTCCTCATTATGGACTCTCTTAGCTAGGGAGATGTAGTCTAATATCTGGAAAATCATTATTTCAGAGGTAAATTATGAAGAAAATCAAGAGTATTTGTTTTTGTGGTAGAGAAATACTTTTTCATACTTAAGAAGTAAACTTTGTAAGGTATAAGGTGAAGTATGCCTCCAGTCAGAAGATCAGAAAACTTAGTTTTGTACTAAACAAAAACAATAAAACCAGGAAGCTGTTATCTCTTTCTGGCATACATACCCCTTTCTCCTATTTGTAGGCATATTCCACAAAATATGAATGGGGGAATAGCATTGGACTGTGTCTAATGGGATGAAATACAGATCTGCCTAAACATGCATGATCTTGAATAAATCAGGGAAATCTCCTTTTTTAGTAAATTTGCTATGGAATCATGATTAAATAACTATCAAATATTTAATTAAACAGGCAGTTGATTAACACATTATTTAATCTAATTAAAAAGGTCATTTGCTATTACACCATATGGTTATTCATTTAATCACGACTGGCTGATGCTCTCCCCAACAGTTTGTCTGATTGTCCTTTCCCTCCTGATACCATCTGGTACCAAATTTTCTAGTGTGACACTATCATGGGCTTGACAACGTTATAATTCAAAGTTTGCAGAGATGTGATAGTGTTGTATTTATGCCAAATGTTCAAAAGTAGAACCACTCACACTATGCTTGCTTCTTACATCTGAAGCCCTGGAATTGGAAATTATATAGTTATACATATGCAGTTAAAGTTGTGAGATAACAAAATTTGACTTTGCCTCACTTTTTGATAAAAAAAATATAATACATGACTGAGAATAACGTGAAATGCTATGGTAAATGAAGAATCAAAAATGGAAATTGATTACAATATCTAGTAAAAAAACACTATTTTTTTTCAATAAATTGGCATTAGATGGCCATGGTAGAAGATAAATGCAGGCATGTCTTCATAAGAGTGCAGAGAAATTCACTGAATAGTGTAGAAGGATGCAAGTTTGAATGAGAGAGAGAGAACTGAAATAATGCATACCTTTTAGAAGAGGTGATTTATTTTAATTAATCATAATTCAAATAAGCTAGTTTTCTGAATAGAAGAGAAAACTATTATTATTATTATTATTATTATTATTATTATTATTATTATTATTATTATTAAAAATAAATTTCCTCCACTCACATGTAGAGGAGGGGGGTTGATAGAACAGCCCGCGTTTTGGAAAGGCCCATGCTGGTAACAATAAATACAGCTTGCTTGTACCTGCTAGGGACACCTGGTATCTGACATGTAAGAAACAGAATGCAGCCCCCAAGAAAAAAAACAATCTGTATTGATTTTGCCGAAGTGTTTTATGACTGTTTGTGTGTAAAGTCTCTCTCTACTCTCTCTCTCATGATTAACACACAGAACTAAAATAAAATAAAATAAGCAAAATATTTTTGCTCCTGCTTTCTACAGTTGATAAAGATGAAAAAGACCTGCATTCAGTCTTGCAGTTTAGAATATTCTGTTTTCAACACTCTTCAGTGGATGATGGCATTATCTTTTAGGCTGAGATCATGTAATGTTAGGGTCTTAAATCTCTAAATCCAGAAATTTCCCCTTTTGTCTAAAATGCCTGAAAAAGATGGCACTTCAGTTAAAATAGGGGCAAATTAGAGAGACTGTGATATTCTGAGTTAAAATGTCTGGCTACCCACATATTCGTACCCACACACATTTTATGCGTCATGTGGACTAGATGGGGCTGTTAATTTCACTATTATATTTACCATATGGTATAATAAATGAATATGGCATTTCTTTAATTCAGTGGGCTGAAAGAGATGCATAATATATTATGTAAATATTTACATAATACACAATTATTTACGTAATACTCAGTTCACATACCCTGAGATACCATGTTCACTTATAAAGCCAGCAGTCGTGCATATCTAGTTCATAGGTTTCTAGTTTTTTGGCAGTCACCTGATAGCAAGTATTTAACCCCATAAAGATTGCATGCGGCACAAGTGGTATAAATGAGGGATGTCTGGGTACATAGTGAAGGTTGGTTGGAGGATTCTGGAAGCTGTAGTAACAGCCACTCCACCCTGGTCTTTACCCATTGAGATGGAAAGCTATGGCCCTCTAGAAGTTTTAGGGACTGTGCTGGCTACGGGTGATGGAAATTAGATGCAAAAAGCCTATTGAGAGCCATCATTGTCCAGTCAATCCAGGTATACATGATCATTCACACTCACAAAAGCACAAAGACTTACAAAGATTAGTCACAGTGTGTGAAACTCTCTCTATTTAAGACAACAGCTATTGTTTCCCAAAGAAGCACTGGTTCACACCATCTGTGTTTCCTGATAATTCTCAGCAGGCTACTAAACCAATGAAAGGCTGATGCATTTCTGTAGAGGGCTGCATGAGGTCTTGCAAATAAAGGAACCAGGCCCATGTGTGCAGTAAGCAATTTTTCTCAAATTAAGTTGTGATGTAATGGATTTGTATTTGAAAATGTTTGATTTGTTAGATCATTCTCAGCCCCAGAAAACCCCATGATAGATTTGACTTAGGAGTGCAATAAGTCAAAAATGTCTCAAAGGCACACATCATCATCATCATCAACAATATTAGAATAAAGGTAACGATCTCTTGTCAGAGAGAGAATGGAATGTTGCCATGACTGGTGATTGGTGGGATGTTTGAAGAGATTTGCATAAGATTGGTGAATGACAGTTGGAATTTTGGTCAAACAAGGGTTTGAGTTAGACTAGGGTTGGAGTGAAAGGATAAAGGTTTTAATTAAGGGGTTTGATATGGTTGTCTGCCTTAGCTTGGGAGAAGTGTGACTGTGTGTGTGTGTGTGTGTGATGTTTTAAATGTAAAAAGTAATCTGTTTTGATATGTTCAACTTCTTTAAATACATATTTTAAATACATTCAGAAACTGTCTATCAGAGATCTTGAATTCACCCAAGGTGTCTCTGATGAAAGTACTGAATACAGAGGGGTGATTTCCCCAAGGACAGAAGTTGCTTAAATCCTCATAGGTACCTTGACAGTGTTTAAAAAGTCCCCAAAGCTGGTATAACCTCTTGGATATTGGAGTGAGCATGGTGGAAGTCTTTATATTTGGTGGGTTTAAAGGGTAAAAACTCCACATTTAGCCACAGTGACAGGATATCTGCAGAGGAACTTTCACAACTTATGGCATGATGGGATTGCTTGGGTTGGAAACCTCACAGATAAGGGGGCAGAACTCTCATAATTAGTGTTAGTCATGGGATTGCCTGAGGAATGAACCCCACAAAAGTATCTGTATGGATAAGTGAGGCCTTAATGTGGATAGGTTGTAGCAATTTCTGTGGCTAAAATTAATCTCCTAGAAAATAAGGAAATTGCCAATTTTATGGCATTCTTCTCATATTATCTTTCCAATCTTTATGAATTGTGGCCCTTTCTGTATCTTATCATTTTCCATTGCTATCCATCATGATCTTGGCAGTGCCACTGCCAGGATGTAAGCATGGCCTAAATGCTACCCTCCATACTTGGCCGGCTGCCTGTGGAAAGAAAGCGCTGTTAGGGTGAGTAACAAATCACACTTCGTCACATCCTCAGGTGGATATGGAGCTGAATTGAACCTCCAAACACAAGGTAGGAAGTAGGAAAGGGAAAAAATAACAACAAAGAAAACTCACACACAAAGCAACTCTGGCCAAAGGATCCCTCCAAGTATCAAAACCATGTTCGACATACCCTACTAACAGTAGTGATAAGGAAGAATGATTTTATTCTTTCAGGCTTCCCTTCTTATATCATTTTCACGCTCACATAAAAGAAAATTAATGCGTCAGCATTAGAAGAGTCAAAGATTGTACATGTGTTACATTTTATCTGACCCTTAACATTCCCAAATCTGCAGGTACCAATCAGCATCTTGGGTCATTCTCAAATACATCTTTGACATTAGTAGTGTCCTCCCCTTTGCACAAACATGGATAAAGCAGAACAAGCAATTCTAATTCAAAGGTTGTGAGAAATGCTCACTGCCACAGAGCCATAGACTAAGCACTGAGTGTCCAAAATACTAATCAATACCATAGTAAATGGTTATCAAGTGTTACTTCTATAGCAAGTTACACAGCGCCTAATTTCAAGCCTAATAGTATGAAGGACACCTTCCTACCTTCCTTCCTTCTGCAGTGCAGCCAGCTACCCTCTGTGCTGGTCTAGGGAAGCAAGTGCACCGATTGCACTTCTGTCATTTCCATACAGCCGCTGGTGATGGGAGCATCATGCAATTAAGAGCCATTACCCAATTTTTTTTCCAGTAATGGAATATCACATGATTGCAATGGGTAGGGACATGTTGGCAATGGGACCACGATGCTTTGCAAAAGCACAACTCGCTGATTGGTGGCAATGCATCCCCATTGTGGGACAGCAACATTATGTGGAAATGGCCTTTGTCTTCCTTTTCTTACCCTGGGACACAAATACCAGGCAGCTGTTGCTGCTTCTCCTGTTACCCCAAAATGTAAGTGCCACAAGGGCTACCCCACAATGCCAATGCCTCAGGGTAAACATGAGGAATTAAATTATTTCAAAGTTAAGAGGCTGTCAAGAGGAGGCAATTTAGTGAGACCTGTCTACCAATGTTTACAGGCTCACACAGGAAAAACTCAGCCAACAAAGCAAAAATATTAACTAAAATGTGTTTTCTTAACATAAATTCACTCACACATGCAACAATTCAAACATGCACACAATTGTACCAGAGCTAACCGAAAGAAAGGGAAGAAGATGAGATAGAGACTATGAGGGGTACAGGCAGTATTTACCAGATCTGACAAGAAGAAGAGAAGCAGGATGAGGTGACTCAGGTACTGGGCCCAAGGGCAGTTCTCAGTTTGGGAATTGGACAGACAGAGTGATATACTCAGAAGGGTGAAAGGCTGGGAGCTGCAAGTCTGAAATCAGGGGTATATGTCCTGAAAATGTAGCCTGTAGCAGCAAAGGTTCCAGGTACAAGACAGTGGGAACCTTTGTTTTGACAATGGTCTATTCGCTTGTTAATGGGCACAGTGCTTGATTGACAAAGATGTGATAGGTGCTCCAATAGCGACCTTTTGTGGGTGCTACAGGGATCGGAAATGACGGTCAAGGAATGCAAGGGTTGGAATTAACCTGGTGGGCTTCTCGCTTTGTGTTCTCTGGGAAAACATTCAGCTTCTACCTAAGCCAATCACCCGCAGGATGATTCAGCTATTGTGCCTGGCAAGGTGACCTACTCTCACCTTGAAGGTGCCTAGGCTGAATATCTTCTCCTTCTCATGTTACAGTCAGAATAATTTCTTGCCCAGTTTGACCTTCTGGTCACTTTGCAGGCTTATCTTTGATATCAAAGCCAATTAATACAGTTGCCAATTAATCACAATGCCAATTGGGTATGGTACTCATCCAAACCATATTGATATCGGGGACCCCTAAAGCGGGGCCTTACACTTCTCCCCTTCGCCGTTAGATTATTCATATCCTGTTCTATATCCAAGATCTTAGGGCATCAGATGAGAATTTTTTTTAAAGTCAATTAAAATGTAAAACAATAAAAGTCAATTTATAGTCTAAAACATATTAAACTTTATAACAAATTAAAACAAGTTAAAACAGTTAAAAGCATGTACATATGAAAAATGGGTACAATCACCAATTCCAAAAGATTTTCATTTAAAAAGCCGTATTTTAACTCATTGCCGAAGTAAAACTGTTGTTCGCTGTCCACTGTATGTTCATTTTCACTAACTCTGTTTTGTCATCTGTCTCTCAGAATAATTTTTCCATGTGGCAATAAATAAGAGATTTGTAGTTTACAGGAAAATATTCTTTTCATTTTCACTTCACTCCAGGCTAAACATTGTAAAATAAGGTAAGAGGAAGTACATAATGAAAGCATTGTGGTTCTGTGACAAGCTTCTGTAAGACTGTGATAAATCAGATTTTTGACAACCACTTATTTTATTTTCATACTGCATCTTAAACAGACAAGGTGCTACTTTCAAAAAGTTACCATCTAGAGAGCCTGTACAAATTTATGAAAAAAGAAATTAAAAAATACAGTGAAAGAAGCACTGAAAGGATTTTTCTCCCTTACAAATATGTCCTACTGATAACACATATTTCCAAAGTCAAGGCTTAAGTCAGTTTACAAGCTATCCACCAAAGAGCACCAGGAGATATATCTGCGGCTGTTATTGTTCAAAGACACTTGTACACTAATATGACTATTCCTGTCTCTCACTCTTTAAAAAAAAAATCTTGCAGGTAAATGGGATATATATCACAAGAATCCATTCTGAAAGGGATATTTTATAAGCCCTAGTAGTATTACCTTTGAATTAATGATTATTTTATTACAGTATTATGCTATATTTTAGCAATGTAAAAGAAAATATTTCTAGAGTTGAAAGTATCCTGCATTAAAAGCTTAAAAAGTGCAATGGCTAGTCACTGCACTACTGTCAGGAGCCATCAGAGCTATCAGGGTCTATGAGCAGCAGATCCACAACAGATCAGCTGGAAGAAAAAAGAACTGAATGCTTGGAGCAGAAAATATCCAGACCCTTTCAGAGAGTGGCTTCTGCTCCTCTTTAGGCAAAATCTTGCTTGAAAAATTGCTGATGGAAGAAAATATAGCAACTACTATGAAAAAAAAAATCTTCTTCTATGCATGTTCATAGCTTTACGTTGCTCAGTAATTTTTTTAAAAATTTAAAATATTTTCATTCCACCATTCATCATAGCATCTCAGGAGATGATATACACATATAATTGGTTTAAAAACAATGAAGAAGAAAAAATAATTACAGCATTAGACAAATTAATGGAAGACGATTTCACATTTTTAACAGATCAAAATGGTTTAAAGCATGTACAGATTAGGTCAAAATAATTAGACTCCGAAGGGTTTGATAAAAAGCCAGGTTTTAACCTGGACAAAAGTCAGTGCTAATGCCAATATGGCCTCCAAGGAAAGGTTATTCCACAAGTTGGGCACCACTGCACAGGGATCCCTCTCACACATCACATTATTTTACTCCCACAGGTAGGACACAGAGATGGGTCCCCAATCATGGTTCTAGAATTACTCTCTATACACTTTGGAAAGAGTGTGTGAAATTATAGAAGCCCTGTAGATATTGTCTGCAGCAGCCCCACTTTACCTGGGTAAGGATACAAATTAGTCTAATTTTTTAAAATAAGAATTAACTACTGCAAAACTTTTTTTTTCTTTGCAGGACAAAGAGTTACAAAAGTTTTTGCACATTTTTCAATGACTTTTCATGACAAAAGTTGAGACTTTTATGACAAAAGTCAGCATTAAACACAGTGACAAAAAACACTGACTTTATGACAAAAGTCAGTGTTAAACACAGAAAAACCACCAACCGTCAGTGCTGAGTGCAAAAGGCGCAACCAAGATCCTTTTTGCATGGGCTTCCTCTCGCGAAATAGCCCCGTGTGCCTCGCGGGAGTGGGAGCGTTGCTCTGCACGACACACTCCCACTTCCGCGGCACTCATGGGGCTGAAGCTGCGCTCGCGCGTATTTTTTTATTTTCGGCTTGCAGCCGAAAATAAACGACGCTCGCGCAAGGCTCCCGGCAGCGTCTCGCACTTACCGGAGTGCGGAGAGCCATCTCTTGCACTTCCTCCCCGCTTCCGCCCCCAGCACCGCCTACAGCTCCCAGGGAGCGCTGCGGAAGCTGGGGGCATGGCTGAAGAGCGCCCATCGCGGAAGAAGACGCCAGGTGCAGTAAGAAGGTGGGGGGAAGCGGCAGCGTTTCAGGAGAGGGTTGTTGCGTGAGCCGCTCTTCTCCCTTGTGCAAGCGCTGGTGCTGCAAAAAGGGCCCAAGTCTCGCACTCAAGGCCTGCCCAGCCTGACACCTCTTTGTATTCAGGTCTAAACAGCCAGGGAGATCTCTGAATCAAGCCAGGGCCAGGACAAATGGGTCTGCCTCAGTTCTCCCTTTCAGAGAATGCAATCCCTTTCTCACTCTTGTCCCCATCTTGGCTTCTTCCTTTCAGGACTCTCCACCTTTACTGCCTTTCCTAAATCTGCCCTTCTCCCAGAGGTGAGGATCAGCAGTGATTTATATTTTCCAAGACTGTGGTACTGTTGACCCTAAGGTCAAGATGGTATTCTTGGTAGAGTGTATATTCCAAGATTCAAAATAAGATTCTGGAAGACTATTATTTGGAACACAGAACTTCAAACATTTATTGTAACACTGTTGCTTAAATTTGTTTTGTATCTCAAAGTTTACAAATGGCACACCATTCTTCTCTCTCTCTCTCTCTCTCCATTCACTATCTCTCTTGCATCCAATTTCTCAGTTCACTCTCTCACAGAGCTCTTCAAATCTCTAAACTCTTCCAAACACACCACAAATCACACTCCTCTTCAAGCACTATCCAGACAGTTAAAATCCACTGTTTCCCTCTTTCCACCAGCCCCTCCCCTGGGCTATCCAAGGTTCCATTTCACCAGCCAATCAGCTTAAACACTCTCCGTTACCAAGAAGGCTTTGTTGTCAAGACCCCCTTCCATCAAGTTCATCACAGTCAGAAATGCAAACAACAAGCGAGCAATGTCAGGAAATCATAGGAAGAATGGTTTTTGCACATTTTGGGACTTTTATAAAAAAATCATTTGTGCAAAATAAGTACTTTTAATGCAAGCTTTTTGGGGTGCACAAATTCTAATTTTGTTTTATTTTTTTAAAAAAAACAAATGAACAACCCTTAGTGGGGTATCTTGATGAGGAAATATGAGTGTATTGTTTGCATACCTAATGGTCACTGACAAGGCACTATGACAGCATTAATTCCAAAACATCTGAAAAACCAAATTTTGCCCACCCCTGTGATAACAAAATATGGTCAGTTATAACTATTGAAAATAGATGATACAATATACATTGCTTAAATTGCAGCATTCGTGCTCAATGCATTCTATCATCATTTTAAAGTCCCATTTATACTTCATTAGAGTTTTCGAAGACAGCCAGCATGGGGTAGTGGTTTGATCATTGGAATTTGACTTTAAAGACTAGGATTAAAATCCCCACTCAGCTATGGAAACCCACTGGGTAGCCTTAGGCAAGTCATACTCTCTCAGCCTCAGAAGAAGCCAAGGACAAAGCCCTTGAACCCCAAGATAGGGTCACTTTAGGGTTGCCATAAGTTGAAGACCATGTAAAGGCACACAGCAACCAAGTGTTTCTTATTGGAGAGAATATTCCTTATTCATCTTCATTTTACCTCGCCAGCTCTGTAAAATTCTTCAATTTCCAAGATCTTGCACTTACTCACAGTCGTGTAAAAGGCACATTCCAGAGAAAACTTTGCCCCTTGGTTCTATTAAATATAGGCTGGTTCTTAGACTTAACTTAGGACAGATATTCTTTGTCAGGTGCAACTCAATTTTTGTTGTTTTTGTTGATAATGATTTCATCCCTTTTTTCCAGGCAGTACAAGGGGAGGTGAATGTCATTTCTCTTCAATATATATATATATTTTCCAGACTATAATTCATTTTCCATAACACTGAACTGAACAAAGGGACAGGCCCGATGTATACATCCATCTTCAACCTGAAATATAATATGGATCTGGTAAGTAAAGGTGTTTATAGTATATTCAGGAAAACTGTATGGTCAGAATAGCCAGACACTAATATCTGCTCTAGACACTTGCTCCAGATGCTCCCCTTCATTGTATCCAGGAAACCACCATGTGAATTGGTCAGAATATAGTGTCTCTCTAGGACTTCGTGGGGAATTTGAATTATGGTTCACTATTCAATTACTCAGAGTGCTGCCAGTTAAACAGTCAAAGGACCCCACTAACATAGGAGCAAGGTCTACAGGGAGACATTTTTCTGAGGTCTTCTCATACATAGAATGAGCTCTGGATACTTTTGCCTTCAAATCTTGTGCTTCATATTCATCTCAGTGGCTGCTCCCAGGCCATGGAACTACCTCCATGGAACTACGTCCAGATAGCTTTCTCCCTGGTCTCTTTCCATTTGCTTACAGAAGAGAAGAAGGGAAATGGAGAGAGAAGGGGACAGGCCTTTGGTTATTAAACTATGTGGCAGAAAAGTGCTTTCAGTGTGATGTGTTGTGCTTTTATCTTTTTAATTATGTTTCAGACATGCGTTAAGGTGTAACCATGGGCTTTTTTAAACAAAATTGGTTGCTTTGGAACAGTTGTGTCCTCTCTATGAAAATGTACAGCATCCTGTTATAAGAGCCCCTCACCCATTCACCCACAAAACACAGCTTTTGTCTAGCCTGGAATATATTTTAATGGTGGAAGAACTAAAGTCTGAGAATAAAACTGATGCATTGCGTGAAAGGAATTTTTTAAAAAGTCACTTAGTACTTCAGAGTGAATTTATTGTTACAGCTACCAGATGAAATTCAGGTGTTTTATTATTATATTATCATGGCCTGAAAAAGGATAAGACTTTCTGAAAAGCGGTCCCTAATAAATCTTAATGTTATACAGAGAAGTGAATGTGGCAATAACTCAGAGTTGTCATAAAAGGTCACTATTCCCATGATTTGGCACTGCACTGAATAAAGTACCACCTTTTTTTTTTCTTAGGCAAGTGTTAACCTGTAATGCCAAACACAAACCGACATTGAATCACAAGGGAGCTAGAGAACAGACGCAAAATGTCAGAGACAATGACTATAATACAACTGGAATAAATTTGTTCTCGTAATTCCTCCACCAAATCTTTCAACATGAGTGCTGAGTATTTGGCTGATCCAATCCATTAGAAAATCTGGCTCCACGGTAGGATTGCACAGATAATCTCTGCTGTTTCATATGAGTGTGTAGAAATGTTAAAGGATTTATCAGACATAGTGGTCACAAGTGATAGTAAGAACTGGGAAGATCTCACCAAAATTGTTTGGAAACTGAGCTCAGCAAGCTAAGTTATTTCCAATCCACTGTTGGAAATTACAAATATCCAATGCAAGTAGCTTCAGATTGTGTGTTGTCAGAGATCATTAGTAAGGATTCAGGTCGTTTAGAGAAATGAAATTTCTCATAAAGCCTGCCAACTGAGGTACTATTTCCATGTTATGTGAATGCTACCCAGAGCTTGGTAATTTGTTTTGGTTTCAGTTTCTTACGCAACTTGTCACTAAGCCCTAAAAGTACTGTGTTGCCATTAGCATAACAATTAGTCACACATTGGATAACTTATGTTCCTTTGCTTAGGATTCATATGAGAATGACATAAAGCCTAAAAATGCTATATTCAAGATCCTTCTAAAATGCCTAAAGTTGTCATTAAACATAAATAAAAAGTACTTAGAAATGTTACTTTTTGCACAAAAATGACATTATTTACTTATTTTTCAAAGGTAACTTTATTTCATCTTTGTCATCAGCAAAACAAACAAAATGCAGGTTACTGTTTCTTACCACTCATGAATGCTAAGCTCTGATATCTCTTTCTGGGGGGGGGAATAGGTCTCTGGGCATTTCTTAAAAAATTCCCTTCCCATCTTCTCAAAAATCATAACATATAAGTACTAAATCAATGATCAAAACATCAGTTTTGGGTATTGGAGTAACCATGAGGTGGCTGTCTCCTGGGAAAGGAGTCTTAGAAAGGAAGGGTGAATGCTGAAAATGCTCTGTCTCTGATCACCACCTGCCTAACCTCTACTGACAAGAGAAACTAATGAAGCACACCAACAATGACTTCAGCAGTGAGATTTGTTGATATAGAGATAGAAGTTCCTTTAGAAACTTGGGTGATTGAACAAAAGCCAGGTAGGGCTTTGAAGATCTCTGCCAGCACTTTGAGTTGAACTTTAAAAAAAAATGAGCTTCTTGCCAGTGAACTTCTCTTAACAGCAACTGTACATGTTCTCCTTGACCTGTATTATTTAGGAACTTTGAGAAAGTAGAAAGTCTTCTAGCTATATTGTGTTGTACTTGAGGCTTCTGGTCATATTCAGAGTTCACTCCTTGTGCAACACATTTCAGTAGCCTGAGAGGTTACCTGAGCATGGATACAGTACAAAACATATGCCACATTTACTACATATCTGATGTGAACACTAAAGGGAAGTGCTTTAATTTATCACTTCTTAGCCTTGCATCAGTGAAATTGTAAGTGACTTAAAATGTATCTACTTTTTAAAAACAAACAAACAAACAAACCCTAGAATTTGATGTTTGATGAAGCCTGAGAGTTGCCATGTAATTGTTGACTTTTGGTTTTTCCTAACCTACATCTTGCAAGTGGTACAATTTGATTCACTATATAATGTGCAGATATTATTAATGTTTGTATTGGCTCTTTCATATCTCTATTATTTCATAACTGCTCTTCAGTGTTAGAAAATAGTAGTCTGCATTTGATGTTCATATTTAAAATCAATATTAGTTTGAAGTGCCAAAAGATTTCAGTTAATTCTTTGCATTGTCTAGAGAAGCTCACTTGTCACCAGCATTTTAATTGAATTTCTTAGCAATGCAAGCATCTTTACCTTAAATGGGTGATGAGTTCAATGCCTATTGGAAAAAAATCCTTCCTACTAATCAGCTGATGAGTTTGCAAAGGAAGGGAGCATAATAATAGGAGAAAAACAGAACTGGGAAAAAAAACCAGCAATCAATCTGCTATTTTCCTAGGCTACTTGCCATCTGCTATTTCTCTGTTGATTCCTTCCACACACTGGTTCCTTCCACACACCGGAAAATCCAATATTTCCCATCAAAGCTGAATTAGTCAAGAAGTTACAGCCAATGTTGTTTCCAAGATAACTGCATGTGACAGAGGTTTTGTAAATAAAAACTTGTCTCCACTTCCTGTTTACACCCCACATTTCCAAAGCTACAGTTAAAAATCTACTTCTTATTGGTGTATTTCAGAAATATATAGTCAATATAGGCCCTATGGAGCTATTCATCTCGTGTGTAAGTGTTGTCTGGTAAGATGGACATAGTCACACACACAAGTCCATCCTCCAGATGTCACCACAAACCTGATAGCCTCTCAGATTTCCATGCACTGGGCACCAAAATCTGTATAGAAGTCTGGAACAGAAAAACATTCAAAAATTGTTGATAAACATTCTCCTTCAGTGCCAAGAAATGCTAGTGAAGAGAATCCTAGGGTGATCTTCATAATTCATACATATTATTCATTAAATATGTATGTGGCATTTTGTGCAGAAAGTAGGATTTTCTGCAAAGCAAATAGTATTTTCTGTACTTATTATTTTACATACAGAAAATGCTGTTTCTTGTGTAGGAAATTCTGTATGTGGTGCAAAAATGCATGTGCATATGTTGCATGAAAAAGTGCAAATTTTGCACAGATTATGTCACAAACTGCAGCATTTTTTGTACAGGAAACAGCATTCTCTCAGCAGAAAATAGTATTTCTGTACCAAAATATAATTAACTGAGAAGAAAATGCACATTTCTGCACAAAAAATGTTGTTTTCTGCACAGAAACAAGAACACATGCAAATTTTGCACAGAATACATTCCAGGCTGTGAATAGTCTTAGGACATTCTGCATTTCTCAGAGAAGGATGCAAGAAAATTGCTTAATTTCCTTGGTTGTTTCTTTTCTTCAAGTATAAAATCAGTAAATAAATAGATCCCTACTCTGAATGTCTCTTTGCCTCAATTTAGCCACAGAACTCCTGTGATTGTGAACTTTGTTAAGGACAGGTTCTGGCTCATAAATGCTCTGTAAGTGCATTTGGCTGAACATGGTTACAAATCCTTATAAAAACCAATGCAGTTAACATGTAAAGGATTGGGATCTTGCCAATATGTAGTGTTGTTGTAAGGAGAAGGATTTACATGAGTAGCTATGTTCCATTCCTGCTGTTTAGTTTTATGGGTCAGCATAGAACTAAAGATACAGGCCATTCCTGCACTACACCATTATAGTGCTTTTTTTTTCACTTTCAACCTCTTTAGGATTTCTGGAGTTTGCAGTTTATTGAGGCCAAAGAGCTCTCTGACTGAGAATTCTAGATGCCCATCCCTAAGCTGCAAATCCCAGGCTTCCATAGGAGGCTGAAAGTAGAATAAGAGCACTATAACAGTGTAGAGCAGAGATGGCCACAGGTAGTATACTAGCCACAGGCAGTTATTCTCTCAATAGTGCAAGTGATCACATGTTGCATTCAGTTTACTATGGTGAGAGTGGGAATATAATGTTTGATTGACAAAATTTACAAAAAAACCAAAACAAAAAACAAAGCAAAACAAAAAAAAAACACTTCACTACTTTGATGTGCCTTTTAGAAGATCATTGATCACAGCAACCTGAGGTGTGATTACAAAAGCCCCTTCAGAGAATTAGGGTTCTTGTTTGTACAGATTGATGACCTTCTCACTACTGCTGAACATGTGGCTATTGTAGCCACTCTTCTACATTTGACTGCTACACAAGCAGCTGTACAGCTAGTGGCCATGCTGATTGGAAGATTCTAGGAAAAGTAAGTCTTCCAAGCTCTGCAGAGAGGCATGAAGAGGGCAAAACTTGAAGTTTAAACCACAAGACCATGAAAACATAAGAAAATAAAATCGTTTGTTCATACAATAAGGCATATACAGGTTTTGGTACTGTTGTTGTCATTTCATAGAATGATATAAAAACAAAAAGGGTCAGATTCCTACCCCAGGGGGGTTCATTGTTGACATGATGATAACAAGGAAATGAAGAAGATAAAAAGTGAGAAAAGGGCAAGCATCATTAACTAGAGATGAGTATGAATAAGTGCATTTACATATACTTAGACATTTCAGTTTCAATAATTAATTATCAGACAGTTTTTTTAAAAAAAAAAAGAGGGGGAGATAATTAATCAAGTAACAGTTCTTCAATCAGTTGACAGCAGTCCTTGATAAGCTAGCAACAGCTTGTTGTTTCCAAATTGGTTATTGATGTGAATGGAGTTAAAGCTGCACAAAACAATCTAAAGAGCATTTTGTTCCATGCTCAGACATTTTGCCAGCACCCTGCAAAGTTGAGTGCAAAGCAATCAGAAACTCATGATTAGGTGACTCCATGTATAAAGATCACCCTGTGACACATCCTGTAACAACAGGACTTTTTTTTTCTTCAGTGCAGCTCACTGAATGACCTATAGCAGTCAACTGCATGTACCAAAAACATTACTTGATAAGCTTGGTTCTTTTCTTAAAATTCTGCTCTTCAGAAATAATTCTTCCCAGTGTACTTTGTCAAAATGGGACAAAAGACATTACATCTGTGGATGACTCAGAAAGGTTGCAGCTCTCCATTTCTTTGGGTTCAAACTATCTGGAAATCTTTCAACATCATTTATACTCATGGAAGGACATTGAGAAGTTGGGTTTGTATCCATTTTCTCTGCTCTGTTCTTGATTGAAGGAAGTGTCTGAAAGTCAAGGTTACTGTCTTGAACAGATAGTTAGGTGAGCCAAGTGCTACACTGGGAAAAGAGAAAAGAAATGCTAAGAGGTCATGACTAGATAAGGCCATTGTTCTGCATCTGCTGAGATCCAAATTGCCAACCAGAAACACAATGTAGAAAATAAACGAGAGCCATTGGCAAAATGATCTCACTCATCACACATCCTGTCCCAAGAACCAAGAACACACAGGCCCCATGCCCATGTGGGATGCCTTACTTCATAACAAAGCTTTAACATTGAAAATGCTGTATTATTATCCTGACTCCACTGCCTTCTCCATTTCCTGTTGCTTTTCTATATTGAATTTTAGAAGAGAAACTCCATGGAGAGAGATTTTCTTTTCAAATGCTCTGTAAACCACAAAGCATCCAACCAAATACATTATATAGATTAAATGATACTTCCACACAAGGTTTCTAAAAAAATTACTGGTGCTATATGTTATCCCAAGATCTGTGCTGAAAAAAAATACACTTTTTTAATTTATTTATGGATTGTTTTGTCTTCATAATTTCTTATAGCCTTTGTTTTCATTTCGATATGGATCTTTACGATTTAAAATATGAATGTTGTTTAAAGAAATGTGCAAGAAAATGGTAGGACCTTGTTACTTTTAGGGGAAGAAACCTTAGTATACATATACTCAGTTGTTGCTAGTGTGTCACTTTCACTAAGAGATGAGACACAGCATGCATTCTAGGGATGTAACTTTTCACCAAGGTTTTTCTCAAAGGAAGCACTACAAGAAAATCTTTGAAAACTGAAAAAGTTTTTGAAGACCATTCAGTGTTGGGGACTTATCCTGCTCTAACGTCACACTTTTCCCCCTGAAGACAATATTTTTTTTCCATATATGTAACAACACTTTCTGTGAACAAATGTTATCTTCTGCTGTATCCTCTGCAGAAAATACTATTTTCTGCACAGAAATGCCATGTGCAATTTTTCACAAAATAAGTCCCAAACTGAAAAGATTCTCAGCAGTCCAGGATCCTTCTCATCAGGGTTTCCTGACATGCAAAATACATTTTCCAACCATTTTCAAAATATTTTTGAATATTGTTTTCATCCCTAATATATTCATCTCATTTCCTGTTTCCTTCTGCCACATCTTCTCTCTTCTTGAGTCTGTTAGTCTGCAGTTAGTTTTTGTTCATCTTCCATTTTTCAATCTGCAGTTCTTGTATCTCATCCATGTGTTTGAAGAACTCATGTTACAGTGTCCTCAACATAGGATGCTATGCAGTCTTTAGTATTTGTACGTAAATCTACTTCATATGTTTTTACAAAAGAAACTAGGCCTGCTTTATTTCTTCTATATCCTGGGAGTAAGGTGGAAACTGATTGTTGCTTACCTTCTGTGCATGGATAGTAATTGTTCTGCTTCCTAGATACACTACTGTCTCTCACATTCTCCAAAAATTACTCAGTGGTCTTTAGATCCTGGGATGCTCTTGCTTCTCCCATTTGTCCAATAGACAATTCTTCAGTCCCTTGGTACAAACCAAGGGAGGCAACACTATCTCCATTAGGTTGTCCTGGTGGTAAGAAAGGTGGATTATGGGAAACAGCTGAAGGGATATATCCACTGACCAGTAGGATTCTGTTGGTCAGTGGGACTGACATGAATTTACAGAATGAATCTTTGATAGGATCCTCCACCTTATCCTTACAAATGCTCCCTGCTTACCTGTACTGGATTGTGCAGATGCTTCTGGGGAAGCTGTCAGCATTCACATCAATTTCAAAGCTAGATTTCACATTCCCAGCAAAGAATTGTGATGTTTCTCTTTTTCTGAGTAGTTAATTGTAAATAAGCCATTAAAAAATCAGATAGAACCAAATGGAAATAAATACAAGAAAGATCCAGGGCAAAATAAAACATTTAGACACCATCTAGAGAAGATCCAGCAAATCAAGTGCTGACACTTTTGTAAAGATCCACCATTTCTCCAGGGATGTGCTAGTTGGCCATAGCAATTAGATTGCAGTCTTAAATATGAATTTATTAATTTGGATTATGCTGCATTTGAAATTATCAAATCTGAATTAAATGTAAGTGAAGCTCTTTCCTATTTATTTATTTATTTACTTAGTTTGTCTTAAACCAATGCCCATTTCTGGCATCCATTTATTTCAATCCAAAGTTTTTCACTTATCAAACACTTACTCAGGCCACTTGAAAATATGATGGATACCACTCATTTCAAGGGATGCGCACACACTCATATTCTGGCTTCCATTGATTGAATCTGGAGAGGGAATAATGTAGCCCTCATTATGTTGTGAA
The DNA here is from genome assembly GCA_948474755.1 of Ctenosaura bakeri. Taxonomy (NCBI): domain Eukaryota; kingdom Metazoa; phylum Chordata; class Lepidosauria; order Squamata; family Iguanidae; genus Ctenosaura; species Ctenosaura bakeri. The sequence goes on along the minus strand of CAOLHI010001993.1, from coordinate 244,916 downwards.
ATTGCAGTTCCCTGTGTTTTTCACCACTGACTATGGCCCTTTTCGCACGGGCCTTTTCTCGTGCGACAGCCCCATGAGCCTCGCGGGAGTGGGAGCGTCGCTCCGCACGACGCACTCCCACTTCCGCCGGGCTGACAGGGCTGAAGTGGCGCGAGCGCAGGTTTTTTGGTTTTCGCTTCCAAGCGAAAATCACCTGCACTCGCGCAACGCTCCCGGCACCCGCGCGCACTTACCTTTCGTGTGGAGCGTCCGGGAGCCGGCCAGGTCGCGCTTCCTTCCCTCCGCCCCTGCGGAAGGAAGGGACGGGGCAGAGCGCTCACGCGACACGTCCTGCTTCGTGCGCGCGCGGGGGGGCGGACGGGAGGAGACACCTTTCTCTCTCGCGCGCGCTGGGGGGTGGATGGGAGGAGCGCCTTTCTCGCACGCGTGTGCGGGGGGCGGACGGGAGGAGCGCCTTTCTCTCATGCGCGGGGGGAATGGACGGATGCGCGAGCAGCCGCCGCCTCCGGGAGGCTGCCGCTTCGCCGCTCCTTCCTTCCCCTGCGGAAGGAAGGAGGGGGAAGCGGCAGCCTCCCGGAGAAGGCTTCATGCGCGAGCCGCCCTCCCCCGCTCGCACAAGAAGACTAATGCGAAAAGGGCCTATGCTGACTAGGACTGCTTGGACTTGCAGTCTGACAATATCTTGAAGGCCAGATGACTCCCATCCTGGACTCTTTGTACTTCTGCAACTCTAGTGTTAAATAAATTCTTCCCCTGAAAAAATTCAAAATTAAATTTGCCTTCTTCTTTAATATAGCATGCTTCCTGTGGTAGAATTAACTATTACTAGAGCCCATGTCACAATGAAGCTGCTGGTGCAGTAAATTAACTACTTTAATACACAAACTTTCTACTTCTTGCTGCTGTTCTCTGAGTCTGAAATGATTTTCTTGTTCCAAAAGAAATCCCCTGATCTCTGAATACATACAGGAAGTCAGAAGTGCAATATTATGAGAAGCTCGTTAATGACACAGGCTAAATTGGAATTTGGATTTTTATTCTCAAAGAAGCTTAGAGAATGCAGGTAAAAGGAATTTGTTTCCTTGCAGAAAGGAAAAATTAATCCTTATAAATAGATGTTTTCTGTAAAATAGAATGAGGTAATGGTATTTATCTTTTTATTTATATCTCTATCTAACTAAATCTATTAATATAGTATCATTTTGGGATCTAAATTTTGAACCAGTTCATACTGACATAAAACACTCTACAAGCACCTCATGGTACCCCCCACATTAAAATGATACAGTGCCCATTACTCCCCATGAGCATCACCCATAGAGGTTATAGTCCAACAGATATAAAACAAATACAACTGTCATCATTGCTAAGGAGCTTAACCCTTGGACATCATAGTTTAACACATCTGGAAGGTACAAGGGTAAAGAAGACTGAAATAAATCAACCAGAATAAACCTAACAGACAGAACAACTAATTTGATCTACTCATGTCTTGTTTCTGTATCTCCAAACTGTGATTTGGATGACTTTAGAAGACCATATCTTAACAGCATCCATATTAGACATAACAGAAATTTACAGAAACATTCTCATAACAGATTGTTCTTTTTTTTAAAAAAAAAAGTTTTGTAACGATATTGGTTAATGACAGTAAATCTAGTGGTTCAGTTCCATTTGGAATTTGTTCAATACCAAATGGCTCCAATCAAAACCAAGGGAAGGTATAATGTAGAAGGGCAGTTCCACTGAGCAGACAAGTGAACAAAAAATTCATTTGCCTCACAACTGACAATTAATAGGGTTCACACCTGTATAAAATCAAGAAGCCTCATTTCTATATGAAGGTGTGTTCCATGCATATTTGACTAACAATATTTCTGATTTGTCAAATTAAACATTATTGGTTGTGGTTATCTTCACTCCAACAAATAGAAGAATACTTGTCTGTACTCATTTCTTTGGCTGTTTATTCCAACTTATGTAAACCCAGTGAAACTATAGGAACTTGAAAAGTCAGCAGTTATATATGTTTCATTTTTTCTATGTTTTGCCCTAATGGATTGCTGCTGCCAAAATAAAATAGAATAAAATAAAATTACTTAAAAGTTAATTCTTATTTGAACAGAGGTATGCAACATCACTTCAGGTCCTTTTGTCGAGAACGTATAAGCCACTTGAAGCTTTTCCTAAAACTAAACATTCCATGCCAAATTTGTTTTTTCAGAACCTTTGTGTGTTGCCAGCACCTTCCAAGGAGCATATGGCCAAACAGTGGTATTAGAATACTGCCCAGAATTCACCCAAAACAAAGGATAAGGATCATTAGTTTGAAGGAACAATGCAAGGGCATGCCAAGTGTTTGACTTAACCATGCCAACAAAGGACTGTGTCAAAATAGAAGAGGGTGCTTGGTTTAATTTTAAGCATATAAAATCAGTTAGAGGATCCTTGACGTATTTTCTTAGTGATGAGAGAAATACATCACATGGGAAAATGCCACCTCGCAATCATAATGTTAGAAAGAAGGAACCATGGGTGGAGGACCTATCATGCATGCCAATTTTAATTGGCTGGAATAATTTGGAGACTTCATGTTTGTGTAACCAGCTGATTATGTGAGTGGCTGGATGTTTTTATAGGGTTGCATAAGGAAATCTTTGAGACCCACTTATGAAAACATTCCTTTGAATCATGCAGGAACTTGTGGTGTTCCCAAAAAGATGTACAGATGCAGCTCTGGCCTCTCCACACCATTCTGTAAAGTTCAGTTCCCTAATAATCCAGGGGAGCTAAGTCAGTGTAACATTACACTATGCTGGTTCTCAACAGGATCTTGATCACTGTTACCAACTCAAGAAAAGGACAAGATTATTAGTCGAAGAGGACTTTCTTTGGCTTCTCCCATATTAGTCTGGCTTGCAAATGTTATTGAACCACGGGAATACACCATTAAGCCTTGTTTATTTCTTGAAAAATACAACCAATTGTGATGTAAGATATGGAATTCTGTGTCAGGAATTTCTCCCTGCCGGGCCACAGCGAGCAAGGGAGGAGAGAGGTCAGGAACACTTGGGGAGTCCAAATATACCAAACACCAGGAAAACACAAGCCGAGCCAGGTCCAGTCCAAAGGTTCAGGAGGCAGAGATCCACCCAGAGGGTTTCAGGGAGCAGGAGACACAAAGGTCATGAGAGCTTACTAGTAATTTGCTGCAAGCAAGGAGCAGCCACGGTGGCAGACTTAAATAGCCCCTGTGAGAAGGTGCTGCTCGTTATTGTTTCCTCAGCCTAGTCCAAGCAGCCTCCCTCTCTGCAACCTGTTTCAGCCTTCTTCGTGATTGAGGGCTGATGGGCACAGCTGGCTGCAACTCCTCCGCATCACTGCTGGTTCCCTCTCCATCATGAACTGGCTGGGGCAACTCAGTCTCTGTTTGACCTTCCAGTGCAGGGGATGTTTGCAGGTTGACTTGCTCAGTCACTGGCTTGGCTCCCTGCACAATCAGTTGCTCATCAATCATAGCATCATCATCTATCACACTCTGGATCAGTGGTAGAGCACATGCTATGCATTCACAAGGTCCCAGATTCAATACCAGTGGTGTCACTAGGGTTGGTGTTGCCCAGTGCAATAACTCATAGTATCACCTGATAGACCTCCTCACATAGATCATACCACAATATTATAGCTAAAATATCAGAAAAATTGACAAAGTCTGCAACTACAGGTATTTCTTTCTTATTCAACATGTTAGGGACCAGAATACTGTCAAAAAGTGAAATCATTAAGATGCAGAATTATGTTCCATTATGAATATTACTGCACTGTGTTCTGGTCCCTGACCTGTTGAATAAGTGGATGATACCTGCATTACTGCTGCTCATGCTGTTATGTAAAGTAGACTCAAATTCTGAGGTAAGATCTCCTACACAGAGGGAAACCAGAGGCCTGGTGAAGAGAATTCCTGCTACCCACCTTAAATTCACACCCACCACTCCATCCTGGTTCATCCTTTCATTAACTTCTTCCTTCTCACTCTTAATGGTCTCATTCTCACCTTTGTGGTCCAGCCAACCTCTTGGCTTTCCCCTTTTTCCTTCTCTCCTTCTCCCCCTTTTCTCCTTCTCTGTCAGAACTGCCCAAAGCCAGCCAAACTAGACAACCAACTTTCCTAAAAACCTAAATGGGCAAGGCAGTTACAATAGCAAGTGGTAACTGGGAGAAGTGATGGAAGTCTACCCCTGCCCACCATGCAAGCAACTTTCCCCCCACCTCTGTCACATATCCAGAGACAGGTGGAGGAAAAGAGGAGGGAGAATTGACACAGGAAAAAGTCCAATAAAATGAAAGCTGGTAGGAAAAGAGCAGAAATATGTTCTGGAGATTCTGTAAAGTCTTCAACTCTCAGCAAAGTCAGAACAATGGTGTCATCCCCTCTGATGGTGGAAGCCTCTCTGAAAATCCTGGAAAATTATTTATAGTCAGTGCTTATAATGTCATCAGACAGGCCAATGACTTGGTTTCAGATAAGACAGCTTCCTATGAAATACTCTTTACTCTCATTTGTTTAAATACTACCATAAATTGGGGAATGGCTATATCCAGGCATACTAGAACTGCATTGGCCCTGAACCCTAAAGAGACCAAATATCCCATGTGCTGCATTAAATTCTTCTGAAAAACACATATTGGGAAGGTAATGCTTTCCAGATCGGGGAAAAGGGATGATTGTGAGGGAGAAATATTACTGGACTATTAACTGTCAAAATCAAAACCCTTCAGTTACTTAGATAGCCAATCCGGGCTAACTGCTTTCCTACCAATATGTCTTGGCGCATTCTTAGCTTCCTAGATATATATTTCCAGGCATACCATTGTTTTCATTTTCATCCCCATGGCAACAACAGAATATGACAAGACAATGTGTGCAGTGACTGAGCCCTAATCCTAATTCTTGCTTGATAATAACCTTACATTTCTAAATCCCTAATCTGCTTTATCCACACTGTGACAGCTTTTGTAATTATCCCTGCATGTATAAAATAATCACAGTCACTGCTGGTAACAGCAATAGATTAACTTTGTTTCATTCCATCTGGATGGGATTTGCACCAGTCTTAGGTTGCATTCCATGAGGACGGTCAAAAACAGAAACAATGAACACTTTAAGGACTCTGTCACAGGTGTAAAGTGTAGGTTACTTGCCAAAAGAAAGAACAAAATCTTAGGATAAATTGGTAGATATGAGGCATAGATTATTTTCAGGGAATATTTTGCAAGTCAAAGCTTGGAAACTTAGTTTATAAAAGTAATCAGTTATCCCTCCAAGGACCACTAATTTTTTATTTACTGTTATAATGACATTTTAAAATTAATGCTTACCCTTCTTGTTTCTCACAAATAGCTATGAGTTACTTTTAGTTACTTTTAAAAATCCTGAATGCTAAATGTTGCTGCTCTGAGCTAAAAAACTGTTGTCTTCTTCATAATTTGACAACCTTGATGGTATTCCTCCTCCATAATGAAATTGTTATGATTACACTGCAAAAGGACTGACATTATCCATTCCTTTGATTACAGTAGTAATGTTCTGTAGTTATACCTTTGTTATCAGAAGAAGACATTACCTCAAGTAACTGGTTATTTATAATTACTGATATCCATGCTTTGCTGTAATCTCTGTCTCAGAAGCCCTGTGCCTCTTACTACACAGATGGGGGAAAATCCTTTTTCTATTATTTTCTTTAAGTATCTGAACATTATTTTCATTAATAGCCATCCCCCACAAGGCCATTGTTGAAGCCCTTGAGTTCTAGACAGTCACAAATCCCAAGAAAACTGTTGCTTCCTTAAAACTTTAAACTTAAGTTCAACCGTCATTAGAAATCAGCACAATAAATATAAATCAGTATAAATCAGTAAATCAGTATGCAACAGATCCATATGTATATGCTGACATACACTCCATAAGAAATATCAACCAACAGTATGAATCCAGCATTACAGTATTATTCAATATTTTAAGAGTAAGAATAAGAATAAGACTTTTCTGTTTAATCAGGCTTTTAATGTAGAAGTTAGGGGAGTTTCTTAATGGATTTTTTTTTTAACTTTTGTATGCCTTTTAAATGATTCCATACTGTTTGATACAATGGCTTTTAATTGCTTTCAAAATGTTATTTTAAGTTTTTAAACTAATTTTCTTTGGGTGCCATCTTAGATTATACTCTGACAGAAAGGTGGCATGCAAATGAAATAAATATATAAAAATCATTCCAGTGTAAATATACCTGTTGGAGAAAGGGATTTAGACAACTGTTAATTTAACATCTTCTGGCCAGCATCCTGTTAGTGGCATACACAGGCATAAATCAACATTACATCTGTGTATGTTTTTGCTTGATCAATGTGGAGATTCTGAATCTCTTCATCCTTCCACATCAACCACAACCCCTTCCTGGACCGAGTGTAGAATTGTTGCAGCTGCCTGTGGCCATTGCACAAGTGCTGAAGGGTGTGGTGGATCACAGAAGTATCTGGCTATATCTCTGTAGCCATATATCATCTACTGAGATCTCCAGAGGGCTTCAGTGGACTTCATCAGAGGATATAATCATTTTTTGTCTGGCTAGGGGATGCAGCCAGATCATACTCTGTTGATGTCACAAATCACGCAGTAGCTGAGGGAAGGGGGTGAATGACCAGCTAAAGTCATTCTGCATGTGGACTCAGTGTGCTGTGTGGGACCATACAGGATTATGGCCTTGAATTGATTCAGTGGTTCTATACTACTTGACATTAACAAATTAAGCATTCATGTTTTAGATATATCTTGTATTTCCCTCAACACACTCAATATAGAATAAGCACAATATAAAGCAGTCTGTTCACATGAACACTACATTTAAAAAAAATGATCTGACATAACTGGTAAAAATTGGTTGCTGCCTCTGTCATCTGCTTCTAGTAACAGGTGTTGAGGACGAACAAAATGATGTCTTATCCTGTTATTATAATGATAAATATAGGTCTAGTACAGGGTTTTAAAGTTATTTATATAATCACCATATCATTTGATAACTGAATTTGCTTTTGAAAGTTGAATGCTGATTTAAGAATTACATTTTTAAAACGTTCCTCTCCTATAATTTTGAAAGAAAAATTGGATTTATCCCCTTTCCCTGTTTTATAGAAGAAATAATGTCCTGAGATATAGGATGAATTTGTAATCTCATCCAGTTTTAATGAAAGTAGTAGTAGTAACATCTTTGTGCTGCAATGCTCATATTTACTGTACTGGAATGAATTTTCCAAATAGCAACACTTCTAATGTCTGTATAGATTATTTATTTCTTCATGTCTGTCCCAGCAATTTTCATTCCTTAAGCAAGAAATCATTCAATCAAATGCCAGGGTGGAATGCTTACAGGATTGGGTCATTCTGCCTTTTGACCTTTGGCCTTCCCTTTAATGCCACACTAAATGTGTGCTGACAAAGAAAATGAACTTGTTCTCCCCTCTATGGCCTTTCACTGTGGCTTACAAGTCCCATTTTTCATCTTCACAAAGCAGACTGTTGTTGTGTGAGACTCACTGACAAAGGAAAATAATAAGAAAGGAGGTAACATTTTCCCAACAATTTAAAGTAAACTAAACTAAAATAAAACCTGCATGATTTTGCCTCATCAGTATATCCTTGTTTGATATTTGCTTATTATGAGAACCAAAGTGTGTTTGAAAATTACTTTAAAGGGGTTAAGAGTGCTTCTAAAGCTCCATTTCCAAACATAGTTTAGGCAAGCAGTAGATTCATTTTCAAAAGGTGCCTCTGTCAAATTGAGATGAATATTAAAGTGTGTATTCCAGAGATTTCCAGACTTTTCCTCTTGGCGACACACGTTTTAGACATGTATCATTCTACAACACAGTAATTCAGTAAGTGGGGACAGCTCCTCCACCTGAGCTTGGCCCACCATCGCTGCCTTGCCAGCTGGGCTCTTCCTCAGCCCAGGGTGGTGGCAGCTAGAGATGCAGCCTCTCCACCTGGGCCTGGCCTGCTGCTGCCACTGCCCTCACCAGAGTCTTCTGTGGTCCAGAGTGGCAGAGGAAGCCCCTCCACCCATTATGTTTGCATGACACACCTACATACTATAGCCGACACATTAATTTGTTGCGACACACAGTTCGGAAAGTTCTGGTCTACTCAGTTAATATAAGTGGGATGAAATGTGGATTTGTTGGATTTGGGGACTGGGCTGCCCACTCTGCTATTATTTCAGATGGTACACTTCCAGTATGGCATATATCCAAAGGCGCTTTGAACCACAGGCAATATGAAACTCACATGTATGCTGGAGCTTATCTTTCAGAAATATCGGAAGTGAAGTCCTGCATCCACCATGTTTTTCACAGAACTCAGAGGAGAATTTCCAGCACAGGTGGCCTTGTTACCCTGTATGTTGGGGGTCCTGGGAGAGGCACTCAAATTACCAGATAAAAACACAAATTAGGGGAAATTAGTTTGAGCACTCTCTCGGCTAAACGAGAGGCAGGGCAATTTTAGCAAGGATCTTTTAACCCTATGTATACAGCGTCAGGTCAGAGAGTGGCTAGACAAGGTTTTCAAAGTAACAAACAATATTTTATTAAAGACAAGAAACACGCAAGACAAAACATAAACTAACTAACTGAGAAATAGAAACGGAGAGCTTTTCGGGAAAGGCAATATGGCACCTGGTCTCATAGTCCTGGAGAGAAAGAAGGGGTTCCAGGGAAGAAAGCTCAACGGGGTCCGCTGAGGGGAGTTCCTTCAGACTACCAGCAGCAAGGCGGGATGGAAGTCCAAAGTAGTCCGAAGACGTCCCAGAAGTGGGGACCTTTTATAGGGTGGAGTTTACCTACAGGCTATGTTATGCTCGGTGAGAACAAAGGAAATTTAGAGTTGGACAAAAGAGTTGGAAAAGGTCAAATTTAGCATGATTGGTTTAGCTCTTAAGACAATAGTGTGGCCAGTTCGCTAATGGCCCGATATAAAGAAACGACTTGGCTCTTGGTTGCTTGGCTTTGTGTAAATCCGAGCCGAGCAGAGCTGGTTTGCAGGGAGGTTTTTCCCTAAAGCAACGGAGAGGCTTAAAGTGCTTTCCCGAATGGGGTTTTGGAATGTACAGCCGTTAACAGCCGCACCCATACGTGCTTGTCCAGGAGGCCTCTGCAAACACGTGGAGTGAGGTGGCAGACAGAGGTCAAGCAAAGGTCAAATTAAAAGGATATCTAGTGCTCTCACCTGACATATCATAACCGTGATAACAGCCTGACTCTTGTATCCATCCCTTCATTCTCCATCCTGAACATCATGCAGAAGATGAGGGTATATTCCTCCATTTTATCCAAATGCATGCAGAACTGTGCAGATGAATTTGTTAAACAATGCACAATGTTGCTGGGAAAGAGTGATAGAGTTTCTACAATAGTGACATGATCTTCTAGATACCTAGTGCAGTGCAGCAAATGAGTTTTTTTGGTCTATGGATATAGTGAGCTTTTTATTCTCACTTGGTAGATGTATGTTCAGAACCAAGTTAGTATCTATTCTGCATAAATTACTTTAGTACAGATGTAGAAAATCTGTGCTCTACCTGCTGTTATGGATTCCAACTCAAGTCAGCCCCAGCTATCATAGGCGTTTTTAAACTGTCTTCTAGCATAGTATTAATTAAAGTAAAACTGAGAGGTAGCTGCTTAATTTTTTTGGGAGTCTATTTCTTGTAAGCCAATGTCTTGCAATAGAACTAAAATGGCATTCAAATTAAAAAGATGTGGTTACAAGTTTTCTTTTGATCTCATCTTCATTTTTTCCCCACCAATGCGATTAATGACTGGATTCTTATATTTGAGCAAATTTGATTTACTAGAGATGATGTGGAAAAGAGACAAGCCTCAGATTGTTGTAAAAAGAGATGATTTTATTCATAAATATAGCACAATATGTTTGGGCTTATAAATATTTTTATGGCCTCCCTTAGGACAGTACAACTTCAAAATACAACTTTCTGATAAACACAACTATGCAAGGCATAAGTCTTCGAGATACTCTTTCTAGAACTGCTGCAGTTTGATTTTAAAACTGTATCCCCTGAAGAAGGCCATAAAAAAATTATTTGGAGACCAATATGATCTGGAATACTCTTTTTCAACACGATGAGACTTTACCTCTTGTCCATACCTCCTCTATTAGGTAATACCAATCCTCTTCATTAACTAGCCTATTTGCAAGGAAATATTTATAAGTCATTACTTCCAAACCCTATCCTTGTAGAAGCAAAAGCACAGTGAACACAGTTAAATCATAGCACATATTTCTTTGGCTAGACATATCTGTGGAGACTGAGATGGGGAAGATGCAAATCAATAGTAGACACACACGTTCCATGGTTTAAGTCCAGGGGAAGAAAATAAAGAAAATAAATCAGGATTGGATTAGAGAAAGATAGGTGTGGAGAAATATAATTCTGATAAACATGATCATGTTGCCAAATAGCTTCCTTGCATCAAAAATTGCTCAAGTTACCAGCACAAGCATGTTTACTCACCAGTAGCTCCTCCTGAATTTAATGAGACTTATTCTCAATAGGTATGCATGCAATTATAGCCTAAAGCTACATTTCCTTTACCTCCATCTTCTGGCCACCCCTTTAGGATAATAACATGATGAAAAGGAACTCCTGTGATAGACAGACAGTGTCATGCAACATCTGGTCTATGTGCTTATTGACTATTTGTTTCTGCTTGGCTTGGGGGTGCAGATTGCTCTGTATAAACACAGAGTAAATACACCCTGGCAGAAAAACTTCTAGCTTCATAAATCATTTGTTTGAGCAGATGTTGTTATTCTTTGCTGTCATTGTTTAGGGATATTTTCTTGATGGATTAGCACCTGGCAAATATATCGTGCTTCTCCATCCAAGACAATTTCCTACATGTGTTAGCTGGTGAACCAGTGAAGAAATGGGAACAGAAATGATGGAGATATCACTTATGGTAATACTGTAGAGAGTTTGCAGGCTGGGCTACTATAATTTTAGGCTAGGAATAGAAAAGATATTAAAAAAAAATTCAAAAAGGTCAGGAGGAAAAGTGTTTCTCAAGCATTGGGAAAGCCTGATGGAGAGCATCCTGGACTAACGAGAATCTTCACAGTTTGAGAATTCTATACAAAATTTGTACAGGATGTTTTGGGGGTTCTTTGCACATAAAAGAAATGCATTTCCTACACAGAAAATAAGAAATCTGCACTAAAATATTAAATGCAGACTTTGCCTTACTTGTTATAGCAAATGTCATACCTTTACTCACATATACTTAAGTGAAAGGGTTAACATATAAAAGCTGTTGCTTAGGTAGAAAAATAGATGAAAATAAGCTGGCAGATGTATCTTTCTCTTATCAGGCTTAGGTATGCGGCCGGGTTATACTTAATACACGAGAAATTTTGGGAGTTAACTCGACCTGGGAATAATTCCTCCCTGGTCTTCCCTGGTACCAAATACATCATCTTGAAAGTACTGAACCTATAAACATGTTTTTTTTTGTATCTGGCTTTTGGATGTAACTGACTTCTGGAAAGGTATAAATACCAGTCCAAATGTGGGCTCGAGGTTCTCAGTCATTCGGAAGCTTACTTCCACTGAGACCCTGCACAGTTTTTAATAAACTTTCTGCTTTTGAATCTGATGGTCTTCATTCCTTGGCGAGCTACTTCATAAGGTCTCATAACATCTCACGGTAAGAAGCTCTGTAATATGTGTTCTTAAAGCATGTTGGAGAGAAGAAAACTGCAGACTATAAAATGGAGGCTGACAAACTCAGACTAACTGCAGATGAATTGATGCAGGAAGAGAGAATGCAGCTAAGACCAAGAAACAGAAGGTGACATGAGTACATGCTGTGTCTAAACTCTTAGGCCCTTTTTGCAGCTTACCTTTTCCTAGTGATGTCTGATGATGATGGTAGCAGCAGCTCTCCAGGAAGGGGAGTATGATGGAGCACTCCCTTCCACACCAGCTGCTTCCAGGAACCAGGAAGCACAATGGCTATACCTCTTCCTGCCACTGTGCAGTGTATTGTCCGAGACTGTGCTAATGCATGGCTTTCCAGGGCCTCTGCAGACAAGGTACATGTGGGTGCACAGTGGGAAGGCAGCATGATTGCCTATCATTGATGGGAAAAAACTATCAATGATTTTCAGAGTGATGGCGCCAGCTGGGGATGAAAAAAGGATGAGATCAGGATGATGTCATGCATGAGCATTGTCCCAGCCCTGTCCTTCTCCAGTCCCCATGGCGGGTTGGGTGCTTTGAGCGGAAATTGCCTTAGATATGCAAACTAGGATCTACCAAGTATAGGCATGCTAAGCTTGCTACCCCCAGGTCTATAAAGATACAACAATACTTCCTCTTCATTAGCTTTCTTGGTGTCTGATATCATGAACACAAGGTACGGTCATGTGATTCTTCATCAGTGGTAGCTGGTGTCAGCAGGATGATGAATTCCCTCTGAGTTGTAGTCTGAACTTTAAAGAAACTAAGGTACTGAAACTATTTTGCTGATAAGGTCCAGCAAGTTGTCCAGCTCCTAGAAAGTTCAAACTAAAGCCTGGAGCAGATTCCTAGGATCTGGCATGGGATATGTGTAGCAAACATTATATAATCCAGGAATAGTTTTACCATCTCCTTTGCTGATTGTGGGATCTGGCCTGTGTTTCTATTTACATGCAAGGAATTATTATTTTCTTTTCAGCAACCAAGAAGCAAGGGAGGTGGAAATCTAAGGTCACTCACATTTGAAATTTGGAATGGAGTATCTAGTTTGAAGTCTCGAGGCTTACAGCTGCTAACCACAGCTGCATAACCAACCATTGTTTGTTCCAAATATTATAGCAAACAAATCAGGGTTTGCAATGTCAGGCACAAACAGCCATGCTTTCCTCTTCCAAATGATTTCTGAAATAAATTATGAGTGCCAATGTTTGCCAGGAATCTCAGTGCTTAAAGACAAAAGCACTGTGTTAACAAAACATACAATGAGCAGGGTTCTTTCTGGGATTATGTCTGGCAAATATTAATAGTTATTTATTTATGGGAATGAACATTTTGAGAGTAAATAATTGTGCAACCCCCTTCCCCCATTATATTATATGTTTTGCTACACTTCTGAAAGGATGTTATTCTAGGTTATTCCCCTTGCTTCTTGGAGATAAGCAAGCATTTTTAAGGTTCCAGGGATGATAAAGGAGATTTTCACTGCCATTACCAGTACATTTTATGGAAGGAAGGAGCTGTTATCTAAGGAGGACCAAAAGAATCCCACCATTTTGTATAAAGCTCCTGGCTCTTGTCCAGCTTCCAGAACTGACTGCCTGATTGCTTAAGCACATAATAAACTTTCCAATCTTCCCCACTCACTTCCAGCCTTGAAAAAATGTCAGCAATTGTCCAAATGCTGATGTCAACACTCATATGTTAATCCTAACAATCTATATGAATTTTGAGATCACTATGTTTTTACACTTTACATCACACATAGTAATGTGAATCCTGACACTCTCATTAATGGGAGTATTTACACTTCCAAAGAGCAGTCTGATCATGTTAGCAACTCTTACTTTTGGGGTGAGTGATGTGTGTATCTCAAGGGAAGATCTTATGCTTAATCACGCTCAAACCTGAGATCATCTTTAGTGGTGGAACACATCTAAGGAAGATCTTCCCACCTTCCTATAATGCCACAGTGTATTTATCACATTTCTTTCATCTCATTTTTTCCTCTTTAATCAAAGTAACCCTGCCCCCTGCCTAGTGTAGGATTGCACTATTAATCTCAATTTTGAGCAGCATTTCAGAGGAGGATATGGATGTGCCAATGAATTCTGACTGTCCTTAAGGATGGTAGCATGTGGCTTAGTATTCCATCAAGTTGTTCACAGGATGATGTTTTCTCCTATCCACTTAAAATAAAAAAGTCTTTTTCAACATTTAAAGTGGTACCAAAACTGTTTGAGTAGCATGCCGGTGATCTTTTCTCTTTCAATGTGCCCAGATGGAAACTACTTGAAACAGTACCATATCCAGGGGTATTGCTGAAAAAAGAAATAAGCTTCCTCTTTGTGCCTGTTGTATAGGGAAAACATTGGTATATTTGTTTTTGTGTTTCTTCTTGAGATAAAGTTCTTTCATGTGATGTAGTTTATCTTATCCTATGGGTGAGGTAAAAGGGAACTATACTTTTTAATGAATATAAACATAGGTACTTTTCACTGTTAAACTTTATGATTGTAACCATGCTTCCAGGCTCACCTGAAAGAGTGTTTGTGGTCTGGAGGGCAGGCGGAGCTGTAATTGCTCTGTTGATCATGATGCTGAATAGTTTCTTCTTCCCATAGATCAATGTGTCCTTGCATGGGCTCTGGGAGGTGGTAGGAACTGCCAGCCAATATATTCAAAGCTATTGGCTAGTAGGCAGGACCTCAATGAAGCTTTGGAAGCCTTCACTGAGGTCAAGCACTGGGATATATAAGCCAGTGCTGTTACCCTGTATTTAGGGGTGCTGGAAAGGACACCCAAATATCCAAATATTAACACAGATGGGAAATTAACTATAGCTCACTTGCTGGTTAGCCAAGAGGTAGGGTAACTATAGCGGGGGTCTTTTTAGCCCTGAGTTTACAGAGTCAGGTCAATGAGCCATGCAATTTACAAAATAAACCAGTTAATGTTTTATTGAAAAGCAACATATAAGACAAACAAACACACCACTAACTAAATAGTAGGTAGGAGAGGGAAATGAATTTTAGGAATAAATATACGACACCTGATCACGTAGTCCTGGACAGCTGAAGGAAATGAGGCTTAGTAGATTCCTTGGGAGCTCGCTATACAAACTGTCAGCAAAGCGAGATGAAATTCAAAATGCGGCTCAGTTCAACTATCAGAACTAGGGGTTTTTATAACAGAAATTGTGCCTGAGATTCATGTCATAAACTTTAAGAACAAAGTTAGCTTTGAAATGCACCAAAAGGCTTAGAAGTGGATCAACATCCGTGGTAGATCAATCAGATGGCCCAAGTCAGTCGATGGGCACCTTATTTATGGTCTTGTTATTTATGGGTGCAAATCAGGCACCTAGTGAAGTGAAGGAAGTAGATCCTCAGAACAACAATCAAGGCTTTAAGTGCCTGCCTGAAATCCTGTCATAAAACGGCTGCGCCTTTTTTTGTGTCCTGGAGACCTTTTTTTTATAAATGCATACGCCAGGGTGCCATGGAAAGGTCAAATTATTTGATATCACAAAGGGATATCTAGTACTATCAAAGTTTATGCTTAAATCACAGTTACAGTGCATCCATTCTTTAATCTCAGTCTGTACTGGATCATTGTCCTACTTCTGTTCCCAGTGATTATGATATTTTATCTGGAAAATGTTTTCTTTTCACAACTTCTGGGGTGGTTTGCATGGGATCTGGATCCAGGAAGGAGGCAATTGAAGAATTTGCAGGTCCAGCAAAAAAAAACCGGAGGGATCTTCTTATGGGACTCTGGGGATGTGGGTGCAGCAGTCACACACAGCTCAGGAGTGGTCAGTTCACCATGCCCCCAAGTAACAGGGGAAACACATACTGGTGTCCACCCATTTGGAACCCCTAGCTGTCAGGGCCAGGGTTCAGCTTATCAACCAATGGATGAGTTGGCTGATGCCGGAATCCAGAATCCAGTTCCATGAAAATTCCAATCTTATATGCAGTTGTAACTAATAAAATTATGACCTTATTTTCTCCATTTAGATTTTGTGGGTTTGTAGTAGAGCAATTAGTCCCCCCTTGGATTCAAAAATGTTTAGAACACTGCATTAAGAAATAATATGAAAGAGAGATGAGAAAAAAGGGCTATGAATTGCTAGTCTACTTTCAGATTTTTTTTAAAAAAAGTATTGATTGATTGATTAATTTTTAATGAATTTTATCCTACCTTTCTCCTAAGAAAATATTCGAAGAAACTTACAATAATATACTGCTTTTACAGCTCAATGTAAAAGGCTCTGACAACTTGAGACAGCTGTGCTGGACAACACTGTATGGACGCAATAGTGGCAGTGAAGAAGGACCAATTATTCCACCACCCTGGACATCTTCCTATTTCAGAGAACAGCCAAGACTTTGACAGGATCACCTGCCAAGGCAACAGGATCTTCCCAAGAGCCATTGGGAACCTATCCAGACTGATTTCCAGTGAAAATAGTAGAGTGACAAGGAATCTCCTTGAAGCTCTGCAGAGGAGGAAACATGATGTACAACACTTCCTGGTCATAAATAAGGGGGAATCAGTGAAAATTGCTCCTAGATAAAGGTGCATACAGAGGATTACTGAAAAGTCTTCTGGGTTTCCATCCTTGTGTTTTGGGGAGTGGAGGATAAGGGACTGCCATTGCAACCAATTCTTGTTACATGATCTGTCAGCTGTATAGCCTCAAGCTCTGGCCAGTCTTCCCATTTGTGATGAAAAGATATTTAAAATGAGAGATCTTAATATGAAGCTCCTTGTAGAAACAAGATGTAACTTCTGCAGCAACTGTCTTCTTGGAAATTCAAGGGACTATGAATAACTCAGTTGACTTAGTTTTATTACTAAAAAGGAGGCTTCTTCTAACTCTAAAATGAAATGCAAAACACAAGATTTAAGACAGTTTTAGAGAATTGTTTGGAATTTATGAAATAAAGATATAAAGACTTTGAAACACAGCTGTAAGACTTTATAAAAAAAGAAATTTTAAGAAAAATTAACATTTGTTTACCTTGGAGGAAAATAACAGTGACATCATTTTGTAGAAAGTTAAAGTGAAACTCAGGCCCTTTTTGCATGGCATTTGCCATGAGAAAGGGTTCCTGGAGCGTCGCACGATTGTGAGGAGCGATTTGCATGATGCACTCACAATCACACAATGCTCCAGGGTACGGCAGGCGCCACCCACACACTTTTTCATTTTCAGGTTTCAGCTAAAAATGGTGCACAATTGTGCATTGCTCCAGGGCCCCACGCACACTTGCCATGTGTGCAGAGCCTCCAGAGATGTGGTGGTCGGGTTTCCTGTCCCAGCGCAGCCTGGGAAACTCCCAGGCTGCACTGCAGAAGGAAGAGGCAGGGCTCTTGTACTACTTGCTCAGAAGCAGGTAGCTCATGCAGAAGGGACGTGAGAGCCCCTTGCTGGAGGCTGCTCATGCAATCCCTTCACCTCAGCACCAAAAAGGTAAGATGCGGAAAGGGCATCGGTCAGGCTGTTGTATGTGTTTGATGGAATGTTATAAACACAGGTTGTATAGAGAAAGCTGTGCAAAACTGACATCTGTTGGCCAAAAGAAATCATTGTAGCTAAGTCAATTTTAATTTTTGGTTTTTTTGGGGGGGCTGTTTTTAAAGATTTCATTGTTCTCCTTCTAATAAGCAGATTTAGAATGTCTGTAAGTTCTAATACAAGATCCAAATTTACAAGAGGAAAGAAGAGAATCTCTAGAGCTTCCATCTAACTTGATAGAGATGGCACGAAATATGCTGAAAAATCCCAGTTATTAAGGTTGTAGATAAATCTGATAAGAATACAGATGGCCCAAATGGATAGAGATTTGATGTCAGAATTTAAGAAGAAGATGAGATAGATGACATCAGAGGTGAAATAAATATATCAGCCTATGCCATAGATGGCAGTAGATTTGGAACATGTAAATGAAAAAAAAAAAATCAGAACGTGGAATACAGAGAAGTTGGAATCTAGAACAAAAAACCTGACTAAAGAACATGAATGTGATTCAGATGCTTTTGCTTTAGTGGAACAATCGAAAAGGAGAATTGTTTATGTTTTGGACCATCCTGGAACAAGCTAACAAAAACTTCCAAAATAGTGAAGGCCACTGCAAACTGCTTGGAGAAATGAAAGAATGACACAAATTTGGAATCTGACCACATATACCAATTTCTTCATGTGTAGCTAAACAGAGAAATTTACCAAGTAATGTGATTGCATATTTTGTGAAAAAGCAGGCCAGAGATCAAAAGTTGCAATGCCACTTTGAGATCAGAGGAAGAAGAGGCTCAAGAACCAGAGTTGGATGAAGATTCAGTTAAGGATAAAGGTAAGGTATCACATGGAGAAGATGATGAAAACAGAGGTGCAACAGGTGTGGAATTTTCAAAATTATCTGTCTGATATGGAGTTGAGATTTATGACATGGAACATAAGAGGACAAAATTCACTTCTTAAAAAGACTACATTTTGCACAGTAGTGGAAGAATACCAGTATTACAAAGTGTTCTTCTCTCTCTCATGTGGATAACTCTTTAATCCACATCTCCTTCTACTTATTAATGTTGCAATAGCTGTTTCCTTGGCTACTTCTCCTCCCATGCTCTCTCAATACTCCATAATTACTCTCTAGTTGTCTGCAAGGCAATTTAAAGAAAAAGAACAATGAGAAAAGTGGGGGAGGGGACTAATGCCTCCTCTCCACTGTCAAACAGAGTAATTGATTTTTGCTTCATGGCCAAAGTTGCATCTCCAAAGGAATTACCTCCTTTGGTGTCACCTCTTTAGTGGGAACTCTATGAGTGCCAGGCCCACCAGCCAGGCAGTCTCTTATATCACCTTTAAGGTAGGAGAGTAGGTGATAGTATTGCTGGTTCACCAGCTTCTTGGCCTGGGAAGCCTGAGCCTGCTCCTGTAGGTAT
Source organism: Ctenosaura bakeri (assembly GCA_948474755.1). NCBI lineage: Eukaryota > Metazoa > Chordata > Lepidosauria > Squamata > Iguanidae > Ctenosaura > Ctenosaura bakeri. Next base: position 226,152 of record CAOLHI010001993.1, on the reverse strand, counting down.
GTAGATTGTGTCCTCAGCAGCAGACAGGCAGCAATTCTTAGAAAAGAGAGCCCACAACAAGTAGTTGATGGGAACAGCTACTAGCTTCTTTTCTCTGGAATTGTGGTAGAACTTCTTTCTGGTGTGTTAACTCCATCAAGATACAAGGTTGCCCTTTATATCTCCTTTCAGGCAGGGGAACAGGAAACAGCATTTTCTGCATAGGAAATAATACTTCTGTATTGCTGAGAACACTGTGGATTGGAAATGCTGGTTTTTGTACACACAGAGACATACAATACATGCTAATTTGGTGTAGAAATTTTGCGCAGAAGCCTCACATGTTAATTTCTATGTAGAATAAATCCAAAACTGCAAATAGTGTTTGAAATGGCAGTTTTTGAAAAGTGCAGTTTTTGAAGGCTTCTTATACTGGGGAGAAAATTGTAAAATTACCCATTCTTTCTTTTGAGAACAAATTTAGTGAAGAATTCCATCCTTATATTACACTTGCAGGTATCTTTAGGGTAGTTTCAGTACTATAAGTTGAGGGGGAGAAAAGTACCATGTTTTGTCCAAGCCAAGCATTTCTTACACTTTAAAGAAAATGAGAGAATCTGCCTATAGCAAGAACTGAAAATCCCCTGTACTCTCTACATTTCAGTCATTGCATTGTTAAGCAAAATCTTTGATCTTTTTTGGCAAGGTTGCCCCCTCCCACTGCAAAACCCACCCACATTTTTTTTTTTAACAGTACACCAATGTTATGGAATCAGTAACAAGGAAAAAAAAGTACTTCTACAGAGTTGAACTATTGTACAAATAGGATCGTTTTACATACTGATGTGCCAGCATGACTCAGAGCTGCACCATGTTGCTTGGAGGGGCATGTTTTTGAAATGGGAACATGATACACACAACAGCAGCCATTGTCCATACAATGAACAATAGTGGTTATGTATATTCATTGAAAAAGTCAATCCCTGCTGTTATGGATCAATCTATTGAACACCACATGCCAGATGAAGTAAGAATGTAGAAACTGAGGATAGTAACCTTTGAACAGAGAAGGCCAGTTTTCAGTATTTCTAATCTGTTTGGATTTACAATTCTGCAGCCCCCATTCCCACACACCTACCATAAATTCAGGCCTGAGATTCTGTAATTTTAAAAAAAGAATAATTTCATTTTTTAATGCATACTCTCTTAAATAAAGACCTATTTTAAGAACATCCTAGTTTGGCTCCTATTTTTATACTTAAAGGTATATAATTTTGACACACAACCTTCTGTGAAACATACTTTCTGTCTTCAGTCAGAATCACCATGAAGCTGCCTGTGTCACCAATAATCAGCTGGAGTTCTTAAGTAAAAAGCTCTCTATATAAAGGAGAGATAATGAGAGAAAGGGAGATCATGGGGAAAAATTACTCAAGGACAGCATGCTTCCAACAGAAAACCAATTTTACTTAATTTCAGTAATGAAATTTTGAGAGTTAGGAGCTTTAGAAATTATGGCTAAAACTGTATTAAATATAAGGTCAATAGATTTCTGAAGAATGAGCATATGCTCAGTCTCCTTGAAAGACTTTGAAATATAACCCAAAGTCATCATCACAGCAGTAATATTGGAAATTATCCTTTCACAATTGACCACATTCTCCTATTATTCCAGAACTACATCTAAAAACAAGTTAAAGAACTGTTACTTCTGTGAATTACTTCTGAAAAATATTAATTATATAATGTAGTGTAAAATCTTTCTTTTCTTTTTTTAAACGACATTAAAATGGCTTGATTTTTTTTTATTTGAGGAGAGAGACATTTTCTCAAAATGCTCTCAGATAATCTTGGCTTTACGAAAGTACTCGTAAGAAATACATAGGCATTATCCAGCACTTTAAAAAAAAGTACCCATTTTGTTGTCTGCAAAAGATACATTACGGCTTTGTTATTATAGTCACTGTTGTTCCTTGAAATAAGTGATTTTAGAGCACCACTCTTTACATCCTTATCTGAACTCAAAGAAACTGTATTAACATAAGTTGTTGGCTGTAGCTGCCTCTTTCCAGTTCCTGACACCCTAATATGTGTCTAAAGCTTATGTAAAAAAAAAAAAAATCTCGGCGGTGCTGGAGAATTCTGATAAGACCTTGGCTTATAACTGAAGGTGTAAAAATACCTCTCTTTTTTTTTTCTTCATAAGAAATTTTGAGAGAAGCAAATCCAAGTTTGGGTAAGACTAGTGAAACTCTCTAGAAGGGTTTTGTACATCCCTTATTAAAGTTCTTAACTTTTTTTTGGACTAGTCATCCACCTGTCCTTTAAAAATTATCTGAAGCTTTGCTTACTGCTGGTATATTTTTGGCTTAAAATTTACATAAGAGGTCATTTGCTGAGATCAGCTCTTTCTGTCAGTCCAGGTGATAGCTGAGACAGCAATGGGGCTGAGAGATTCTTCCTGACATCTTGAGCTATTTTAATTGGCCAAGGTCACACACTGTTCAACCTCTGCTCTCCTTAGCCTCTGGAAATGTTTCTCACCATCATGATGAATCTCACACCTGCTCCTTCCCATCCTTTAGCTCACATCTGCTTCCACCCATAGTCATTTGTAGAACAATTTCTCACATCATTTTGATTCAGTGAATTCAATGACACGTAATGGTAAGAGGGGGTGTAAGAACATATGTGGTAACTCTTAACTTGGAATGCATGTAATTAGTATATTAGTAATATTGCAGTTAAACTTAGGTAGGCATCAGAAACATCTCAGGACAGATCAGCAAACTTCATACTTATTTTCTTCAGAAAAAAAATGCTTCTTTTCATCTATTTTAGTATAAAGAACTGTTTGCGAATTGTACAGTAAGTGATATCAGTCAAATTCTTGCATCATTGAGATGATGAGCAAGAACATCAGCATCAGCCTTGAAAACACAGGAAAAATTTTCTGGTAGCTTACAATTAGAAGTTAACAGTGCTGCTTTTTTTTTTTTAAAGTGAGTTTGCTTATTTTATGCTATTACTCCATTTAAACATATTGGAAATAAATTCCTCACCAAGACTTTTCTTTTTCAGAAGAACTTTCTCAAGTTTTCTAGAACAATTCCTCAGTTACAAACTTTTGACTCACCTATTGAATTTTCCCATGGGCTGCTGGCAAAAGAACATAAGGTTGCCCTTACTGGGTCAAGTCAAGGTCTAGCTTTCTGTTTCCAGTAGCAACCAGCCAGATTAGGACAAAACAATGTTCTCTGGCATCATTCTTCTTGAGTAACAAACCAGATGTTTCTGGAACTTCACAAAAATAGTGAAAATAATAATAAAAAAAATCCCTTGTATTAACCCCTGCACCTATCAAAAATGGTCCAAAATGACTTCAAGAAGGAATCAAACCTCTCAGGCCTAGGAAACTCAGGAATACAGATTGAGGCCCTCAGATATTTCATGAATGAGAAAGAAGCCACTGTTCTGGTACAGTACTTGCCGAACACATTTTCTTCTGAAAATGTTCCCTGTTAATGAGAGAAAATCCTGAGCACAGCATTATTTTATGTTCATGATCTTCAGAATTATATACAAATGAATGAACACAATAAAAAAGGTGTATCTTAAATGTAGGAAACCCTGCTTTAGTCAACAAAGAATATGCAACTATATATTAAGAGAATACTTTAAAAGGCATATACGGGGGAGACTGTATATAATGTACATAGTATGTGCAAAATATTTTGCGTTTTCATTCAGGAACAAAACCCAGTTTCACATCCCAGTACAAATATGTCAGTGAGAGCTGGTGAAATTCAACAGCATTACAATAGAAAGCTTTTCACCCTCCTATGCTCATGTAGTGCATACAACTTCACCTTAGCTATGCTGCCTAGAGCTGGAGTGTGAGAATTTTCAGAGAACACTTGATTATATCTATATCTATATCTATAGTTATAGCTATAGCTATATCTATATCTATATCTATCTATATCTATATCTGTGTGTGTGTGTGTGTGTGTGTGTATCTGAGAGAGAGAGAAAGATATTTCTCTCTCAATGACATATTCATACACACACACATACACACACACAAAAAGACTTGGCATGCATGCATGAAACATCTCAGATATTCTTTCAGAGAACACTTGATTAATGTGTAGTATCCCCTCTGTCCTTTGTGCATTAAAGTGTGTGTGGAAGAACCAGAGATCTTCCTACCATTGTCTCCCAAATCTGAGCACCAACCCTATGTCATTTCCTCATATGGTTAAACTCAAATATCACATTCTTAAGTTTTTGGATTACCAGATCCCAGACCCTGACTCATCTTTTCCAGTCCCTAGAGCAAAGTGAAGGAATCTCAATGTACTGCCTTGTACAAGTGTGTGTGTGTGTTTTCAGCAGAAGAGAGTAGTAGGTGCTGGGAAATACTAAACTGTCTCAAGATACACTTCCTTTTTCCTTATTTTTTAAAATTTTTCAAACTAAAACTTTATTTTATTAAACAAAAATGTAACATAAAATGACAAAAAAATCTAACAATATATACAATCCACAGAAGTTTAAAAACAAAATTAAGGCACAAATTAAAACACAAACTAATAGTACAAACAATACTAACAATACCAATAGTAGTAAAAATCCACATTAAACCCCCCCATAACATTACTACAAATAAATGGCTGGTTCCTGCCCCATTGCATACAGTCCATTATACTTAAACACTTACACCAAAGTATTAAATCCATCCTTTAAACAAAAAGTAATAGTTGCTAGTAATCATATAATCACATATCAGCAACCACTTATCACTTATCTTTTGTAATAATAATTATTTACCTAATTATCCTACTTGATTATTTTTACATTTATTTATAGTCTAATTAGTTAAATTAGCAAGTTAAATCACTATTAGCCTATTCTATATTCTGTATAATTTCTACATTCTGATCTATATATTTAATTCCAATAATATAATATTATCATATAATAGCAATCCTTCAACATGAAAATTAGTACTAATAATCATCAATAAAAATGAAAAACATCAATAATTAGTAATCATCACCATCCAAATAAATAATATTAATTAAAAAAACATTTCAAGCAAGAAACAGAAAGCAACTTTAAATTCTCATTTCATACTTCTCAGATAGTAACATAAGTTTAAAATTTTAATTTTAAATAGCTATTGTCATCAGATTGCCTTCAAAATCAACCATTTCCATTCAGACACAAATTCATTTTGAACTTTGCCTTTGAATCTATATGCTAGATTATCTATTTCAACAATATCCTTAACCACTCATTCATTGTTAGTGAATCTGTTTTTTGCCAATACTTTGTATATACCAGTCTTGCTGCTAATAGCATATGTTGGACCAATTTATGTTGTTTCTTATCCACAATTGTATCTTCTTCCCAAATACCTAACAAATATAATTTTGGTCTTCTAGATATTGGAGACTTTAATAACTTTTGTATCATATTTTGAATCGGCCAAAACTGTGGCCCTTTTCACATGGACATGGCATCCTGGCATGGGAATGGAAGAGATGTCATTATCATCCCATCCTTCTCGCATTGCCAACTGGTGTGATCACGAGGTAAATCATTGATGGATTTTTGCTATCAATGACCCCTGATCATGCAATATACCCTCACTTACCTGCCATGAAGAAGGGTCAGAAGCATGAAGGACGTGCTTCCTGCCCCAGCACAGCATGGGAAAGAGCCCAGCTGTGCTAAGGAAGACAAAGGCATGTCCCTCACTCTCTCTTCCACAGGGACCTGGTCTGGTGCAGAGGGGACCATTCCCATCATGCTCCCTTCCTGCCAAAGGTGCTGCCAAGATCACAACTGGAGGACAACGAGATCAAGTAAGGTGTGGAAGAGACCTGTTTTGCCTTGTTGAATGTCCACCACATATGATATGTAGACTCAACATGATTGTGGCATTTTCAACATTTATTTCTAGGGCCTTTCCTCATTACATTATTATAGTTCTATTATTTCTCTTTCAACATCCTGTGGAATTCTGGGGTTTTGTCATTTACTGAGGACAGATTGCTCTCTGACTGAGAATTCTAAATGCCCGTCCCCAAAAGTGCAAATCCTAGGGTTCCATTGGACGTTGAAAGTGGAATAATAGCATTATAACAGTGCAGTGCAGAAAGGCCCCCAGTTTCTTTGTACATCTTTGCTAATTTCTCTGGTGTAAGATATCAGCAATATATCATCTTGTAGAAATTTTCCTTTAAATCATAACAATGTATTTTTAACATCCTTTGATCATCGCTTTTCCCATTGATTCATGTGTCTGTTATGTTAAAAATTCTTTGCCCGCCTAATCATGCATTGCTTTACGTGTTCTTCTTCCATCTCAAAATTCAACAAAAAGTTATACATCTTAGCAAACAAATGATAATCATCTGAGCATAAAAATAGTTCCAAATCAGTCTCTCCCAACTGCTTAGCTTTCTTATCTTCTTTAAATCTTATATACTGTCCATATGACAGCTATTGCATATGTAGACCTTCATCATGTAATTGTTGTAACGACTTCATAATTTTAATCTTGGTTGTGTTTTTCTAAAAGCCTTAGTGCTGGGAGGAGAAACAGGTCCAGGAACAATGAAAGGAAAGCTCAATGACATTTGCATTTTTGAAAGACTGCTTACCTGTGCCTTGGGCAAGGTATGGGGAGATATGTACCTAAGTTGAATACTTCCATGGTGACACATAATCTCATGACAACTTACCTGTGATTGTAACTTGGTGATCCTCTTAGCAATCCCTGTCTCTGGTTGGGAGAAGCAAATTCTATTTCTGGACCATGTGGGAGTAGCTATAAGCATTCCTTCTTTCTGTCCTGCCCTTCCTATCTGACAGATTTTCAGTTCTTCCTCAGATTAGCTTGGAGCAAGTTGACATGCAAATGCAATCAAAGTTATCAAACATTAGAACCCACCTTACAGCTAAAAGAAACAAAGCAACAGAGGCAAGGAGAATATATTATCTAACTAACACCTTGTGCCCTAACATCAAATGAATACTTAGGTGGTATAAATAGAAACTGTCTAGGGGTAGTGATGTATTTAAGTCTTTTATGCCAAGTCTCAAGTCTCTACCTTCAAGTCTCAAGTCCATGAAGATACTTTCAAGTCAAGTCTCAAGTCTGGAAGCCAACTTTATATGTCAACCAAAATTCCAGAATTATTGGATAGAGTGAAATAAAGTCACTGCTTAACCATTTAAACAGAGTCAGCTCTCCACATTTGCAATTTTGCCATCTGCAGCTTCTGAAGTGGGAAATAGGATTCTATCTTACTCCCCATTACTGAAGATTCAAATACTTTAGAAGGAAGGATTCTTCCTCCTCAAGCCCATTGTCCAACACATTTGTTGTTCCCCTTTGAGAAATGCACCCTGCACTCTGGGGGCGAGTCTTGTCTTTTGCTCTTACAAAACATTTTGGAAGGCTCCTCCAATATGCAGTGAGGACAGTCTGCTGAGCAAACCTCAAGCCCATTGCCTAATGTGTTTGCTATTCCTCTCCGAGAAATGCTCCCACACTTTGGGCTTGAGACAGATCATCATGTGACCAGTAGGCAAAAAGAGATGGAGCTGTTGTTCAAAGGTGTAAGGTTACTGGATGAATGTGTTCTGTTACTAAACCAAGGACATCAAGTCAATCATTAAAAATATAGAAGAGTTGAGTCGAGTCAGTGCATCATTTCTGGCTGAGTCAAGTCTAAGTCAAGTCACTGAAGCAACTTAAGTCTGACTTGAGTCCGAGTCTATCAGCTTGAGTCTACATCACTGTCCAGGGGCATATTACATGGTATTCTATACAGCAGTGGTGGGAATCATATGACCCTCTAAGATATTGCTGAATTCAATTCCCAGTATTCCTTAGTAAGACTATTGGGAGTTAGACTGCAACAACATCTAGAGGGCTGCAAATTTCCTTACCTGTTCTTCAGCCATTCTTGTTTTTAAAGAAATGTCAGACTTCTGTCTAACTTGCTCAGAGTTATTTACTGCATTTGCTCAAGCTGTATGAGGAAGATAGGTAGAGGAGATAATGAATTTCTGGAAGGGGAAGGGAATTGTGTGGGTAGTAATAGCTCATATTTTTCCATAGACTTATACAGTGCCACAGGCCCTCTGCAATCCCAGCTTCATGTTCAACAAATGTGAATTTACCTGCAGCAACTGCTTTGTACAGAAACAAACAAAATACTGTGGTACAGAAATATCTGAACTTTCTTCTCTAAAATTGTGGGATCTAATCTTATTGAAAGTCCTGCAGTCTCCCTCAGAATTTCTTCAGATGATTCTTTGCACCATCAGAGTAGTCATTCATAAGCCAATGAGCAACAAATATTTCAAAACTTATATGCCACAGTGTGAACTAGACTGCACATATGAGCCTCTTCATCCCTTTGGATGGTTTTATCTGAATTCTACAGTCACTGGGGGACAAGGCAACATTGCAGAGATGTAGTCATAGGATAGGCCTGAATCTTTGCAACAGCTTGTTTCATTTTTACCCCTGCTCTCATCTACAAATACACATTGCCTGTGGCACTTATGGTATCCACACTGCAAATTGTGTTATAGATCAGGGATCGGTAAAAGGTAGAACATGATCCAATAGGGGAACACTTCCTATTTTTTCAGTAGACCACTAAGTTCTGGCTGCTTCTGGGATTTCTGTAAGCTTGGCAATCTCATCTAGTATGTCACAGACAAGTATTTATTTCTGTCATAGCAAGTGTGCATATGCATGATCATTTAATACAGGGAGGTTATGTCATAATTCTTTAGAGATCTTTAGAGATCTTGATGTGTAAACATAACCCCTGTCTGGACCACGTTGAGTTCTATTACAGAGAAAATAATGCATCATACAGGAATGACATTGGCCCATTCCTGTAATTGTTAATTCTCAGGTGTCAGGGGTAGTGCGACAGATGGCAACGGTCTTATGTTTGGAGAAGCAACGTCCTCCAAAGAGCCTACAACCCAAACTTGACTGACAACTCAGCATGATGTCAAAGATCCAGCAATGATGATAGGCTTTGATAAATAACCTGTGAGATTATACACATCAGTTCCATCTGGCAAATCTAGCTACAACGGTAGGTATTGAATGCTCTGCTGGGATGCTGCATTTATCAGATTCAAAACATAAATTATACAAACAAATTGTTCTCAAAAATATTAATGTATATTTACCCCTGAATATGAAACACATTGCCTTCCCTTTGAAGGCCTTTTGCAAATGCAGTAAGAAAACCACAGGGATTTGGCTATCATGAGATAATCACTCTGGGAATTAAAAGGATTTGACTATATTGTATGCCTAGAAAAACCCCTGAGGCTTGATTACATCTTGATAACTGCACCCCTGCAGTGTCTAATTGCTTTTCTTTTGATACAAGACAGGATTAATTGAATTAGATAATGATCTATCTTTCATTGCCCTATATAGAAGTACACTTTCTTTTGGGTTTATTTAATATAATCCTGATAGCACTTTTAAGTTCATGAGAAAATTCACAGAAAGTGCCTCAAGTTCCTGTGTGGTGATGATGATGATGATGATCATCATCATCATCATCATCATCATCATCATCTGTACTTTATAGAAATGTAATTCTCTAGTTGATGGAACTGGAAGTAATAATTATTATCAATATATAATAGGGAAGGAAACCCCTGGTTTATTACACAGGGGAGTGTTTTGCTCAAAGCGTACATAAGTATGTTTCTGCCCACCAGTACTGTTCTTCATCATCCTTATCATTTTCATGGTGACAGTGAGCAATAATAATAATAATAATAATGATGATGATGATGATGATGATGCTTATTTGCTTATTTATAATACTCTTTTTTCTCCAAATAGTGGAATACTGACATATACAATCAAGAACAAAGACAATAAAACATAACACTACAACAATACATGGAATGAAATTCCCAACACCCCACCAGTCACTACCCATCTCAGGACCTTAAACACAACTCAATGGTTTAAGATGGTGAATCAAAGAACAAGATCTTCAACCCTTTATGGAAACAGGTGAGATCCTCCTCCAGCTGGATGTCCAAAGGAAGAGTGTTCCACAAATGCAGAGCAAGATCTTGAAAGGCTTTCAGCCTTGACAAAGCCTTAATCCAATAATCCAAGCATGAGATAACCAAGGCTTGGACAAGCAGATGGGCAGTCTCTACAGTCAGGAAGCTCCGGATCCTGCAGATGTTCAAAAGACAGAAGTTACACATCTTTGCTGTATCCCCAATAAAGAGATGTAGAGATAGGTGGTTATCCAGCAGGACTCCAAGGTTCCTGGCAGCTGAGATGGAAGCCAATGTGCAACCCTGTAAATCCAGTGGGGGACATGAGATAGGGGCTTCAGGGTGTTCAGGTTGAAACACCAAGATCTCCATTTTGTCCACATTCAGCTTAAGATGGTGAGTGGTCAACCATGAAGAAACACATATCAAACAGTCCATCACTGACTTCCACACAGTGTCATTAGTTGATTTGAAACTCTGAAAATCTGCATTAATGTGATACTGAATCTGCATTAATGTGATACTGAAAACTCTATTCAGAAAAAAAGAAATCCAAGAAGGAGTGTATGCAATGAAAAAAGAAGAGGACACAAAACTTATCCTTGTGGCACTCCTACAGTTATAGAGAAAGCTTTTGATATAAATCCCCAAAATGAAACAGAAAACGAACAATCATGCAAAAAAGATTTAAGCCAGGAAAAGACATTCCTTGTGATGCCACCATAATAGTAAGATCTGATTGTTCAAAGTTTAAAAGGCTTCAGAAAGATCCAATTGACTCTCCATAAGAGCCTTGGAATAGGCATTGGATAATACACAATTGGTCATGTGGTTATTTCAAGTGTAACTTACCTTTCAGCAGCAAAGATGAATCCCTGTGGTCAACAAAGTTTCTAGTAATAGAGGATTAACTTTGGAAAGGAAAGGATATAGAATCATAGAATCATAGAAATGTAGAGTTGGAAGAGACCACAGGGGCCATCCAGTCCAACCCCCTGCCATGCAGGAACACCCTCAAAGCACTCCCGACAGATGACCGTCAAGCCTCTGCTTAAAAACCTCCAAGGAAGGAGACTCCACTACACTCCGAGGCAGCAGATTCCACTGCCGGACAGCCCTGACTGTCAGGAAGTTCTTCCTGAGGTTCAGGTGGAATCTCCTTTCCTGCAGCTTGAATCCATTGCTCCTTGTCCTGGTCTCTGGAGCAGCAGAAAACAAGCCCTCTCCCTCCTCTACATGGCATCCCTTCAAATATTTAAACATGGCTATCATGTCCCCTCTTAACCTTCTCTTCTGTAGACTAAACATACCCAGCTCTCTAAGTCTATCCTCATAGGGCATGGCTTCCAGGCCTCTCACCATTTTGGTCGCCCTCCTCTGGACTTGCTCCAACTTGTCAATATCCTTCTTGAATTGGGGTGCCCAGAACTGGACACAGTATTCAAGATGGGTTCTAACCAAAGCAGAGTAGAGTGGTACCAGTACCTCTCTTGAGGTCATTGTGGTAGAGTGGTACCAGTACCTCTCTCGAGGTCATTAATGTCATTTCTTCATATCAGCTTATCCACAAAGAGGAATGTCTCTAACTGCTGAATGAATTTTATGTTCTAGAAGTTGGCCTCAAATCTCTTCTCCCTCATATAAGTTTCCTTCTGACATTTCAAACCTTTACCTCTAGCCAGTTGAGAATACACTGTTTTATGCTCTGAGAGGTCTTTTCTGGTATTGCACATCTTTCATCCTTGAGCACAAATCCTTGAGAGTGTTTCTGCAGGAGTGGCTGCTTCAATACATACCTATATACAGGGGTAGGAGTTTTCTAGTCAACAGAGAATGAAGTGTACTCTAATTTCCTACCATTTAGGGATTTCCAGGATGTGGTATATCCACCTGGCAAATATAGGGATTGATTTGATGTGATGAAGTCACAACTCTAGAGAGGAGCATAGCTATGGGGAGAATGAGGAAATTGCCTGTAAATAAAAATTCTGCCACCTCAATAAAAATTTCTTTCAGCCTGCCAAATTTCTAGCATTGCAGTATCTTAAAACGTTAATTGAATATTTAGAAATACAGTTTAGTCATCAAAAGAAAAGGGACAGACAATGTTACCAAGGGAAAGCAAACACAGCAAAACAGCTGTTTCATGTTCAAAGCAACCACATGCAAATTTTGCACAGAATAAATCCTAAATTGTGAACGGACTTCAAAAACTGTGCAGTTTTCAAAGTCTTTCTCACAGCTGAAAGAAAACTGCTAAAATTACAGATTGCTTCCTTCAAAAAGAAATTGAGTGATGAATTACATCCCACTGATTTTCAATTTCTCAGTTTTTGCACTGCTAGAAATCTGAAGATTGAAGGAAGATTTCATGGGGAGTGATTCCTATGGGGAACAGTGCTCTCATTCCCCCCCACCCCCATAGCTACATCCTTGTGGGTAAATCATCTAGTGAGATATGAACTAAGTAAGTGTTTGGTGTATTTTTGGGACAGGGAAAGATAAAAGCTATAAGAACAGGGAACCTTCTTTCTCCCTATGGAAAAGGCAAATTGCAGTGAGGTAGCTTTTGCACACTGATGTATCAGAATGTTGTAAATAGGAATATATATGGATGTAAATGCAGTACATACTTTCATAGGAAACAATTTGTAGGTACTTTTTTCCCCCTTAGACAAAGAGGACAATCCATGGAGTAAACTCCAGAGTATACATCTATGTGATGGCAGAGATTTCTCAGAAGAGCCACATTAACACTCCGTTAACCAGAGCTTGGCACAGTGTGACCATGGATCATATGTAGCTCCCAGATCCATTAGTGTGGCCTCAATTAGTGTGGTCTCAACCAGCAAAGTGCAAGGCTCCCAGAGCCCAGATAGCGTGTGTATTGCTTCCCAGGGCTTTGCCACAGCTTACTGCCAACAAGGCAGTGCAAGCAAGGACAATAGACATGTTCCTGCTTTCTCTTTTTGTTCCTCTCTCTTTCTTTGTCCACGATGACTGTATCTTTCTGCTCTCTTGCCATCTCTTGCCATCTGTCTCTTCTTCTATTTCTCTTTGTTTGTTCTCATCCCATTTGTGTTTTCCCTTTCCTGCTCATTATTATTTATCTTCCCGGCCCTTCCTTTGTTTGCATCTGCCTCCCTAAAAAAACTCTCTGTGAGCTTGCTCTCTTGTGAACCTTTATGTTCTTCATTTCTTTCTTTCTTTCTGGTCTATCATTTTTTTTAATTGTTCTCCCCACACACCACTTCCTGGTCTCTGCTTATGGCTGCTTTGCTTCCCTTAGCTTGCTTGTCAATGCTTTCAAAGAGCTCCTCTCTCTCTCTTTCTGTATGTTACTTTCATTTAGGGATTTCTGTATGTTACTTTCATTTAGGGATGGGTAAGGATTCGAGATTCCCAATCCGAATCCCTGTGCCAAAATAGGCAAAATGAATCTTCTGAATCCACCAACCAAATAGATTGTTGGAAACTGGGACACCTGAAAACCAGGGAGACTGGGACGCCTGAAAACCTGGGAAGCTAGACATACAAGGGAAGAAAATAAGTAGGTGAGTTTTTCTCTTGGAGTAATAATGGCCTTTGCTAACAATTTCACAAATTAGATCTGGGCTTGTATTCTAAGATATTTAAATTGAACTTTTCATATTTAAGTTCAGTATTTGACTGGAAGGTATAGGCTTGAGATTTCAAGGACGGCTGAAACATTCCTTTGCATAGCTCCCTTGCAAACTTCTTTCAGACACGATTCTGGAGTTTGTAGTTTTACAAAGTGTCGCAGCCTGCTCTGCCAAAGGGTACTGCTGCATCATCAAACTACAAACCCCAAGATGCCAGAAGGAGCTATGCAAAGAAAAGCCAGTTTTGACCTGGATTATCTATGTACTTTAGTATGTGGCCCTGTTTACACAGATAGGAAAATATGGGATTGAGCCACATTTTCCTGTATATGTAGAAAGGGCCTTCCTGTCATTTTCAGTCTGGGGAAATCCTGAGGCAAAACTGTGATAATTGTCCTGGCCAGATTTCTTCAGAGGGAAGTTTGCCTTTGCCTAGGCTTTTGCTAAGGCTGAGACAGTGTGTCTTTCCCAAGATTGTCCTTCTTTCCCTTGCTTTTTAAACTCTTTTTTTTTTTAAAAGTATTAGAAAGATTTGAGATTTGTGAGATGTGTCGATTCCTAGAACCTTCCAGGGATTCGGGTCAGGATTTGGATTTGGAAAATTCTGGGTTCGTCCCATCCCTACTTTCTTTTATTCAGTCAGTAAAAAAATATTCAGTGTAAAAAATGAGTAAGATACACAGTAAGATACAACCGTGACCACATTCCATTGGTTGGGCCTACCCTTGAAACAGAATAAAATAACTTATATATTTTTATATTTGACAATTATTCCACAATTATTACAGTTATCTCCCCCCAGCCCGATCTTAAATAATGTATCTTCTATATTAAATAGTAATATAGTAATATAGTAACAGTTCTATATTAATATACAGATTTCTTAATTGTCAGCATACTGAATAATCAAAGAATTTCATCCTCTCTTCAGTCCTCACCAGTCTTCTTCCAAATTGTTCAGAAAAAAACCCCTCAGTCCCTTCAGCTCCTTCCACCCCCGACTTTCCTGCTTCCACGCCACTCAAAGTCCTCTCCCAAAGCCGTTCAAAATCTCAGTCCGTTTGCCTCTTTCCACCTCCAACTTTCCAGCGTCCACTCCTCTCTGATCTTCTCTCGAAGCCTCTCAAAATCTCAGTCCGTTCGTCTCTTTCCACCTCCGACTTTCCAGGGTCCACTCCTCTCTGATCTGCTCTCGAAGCCACTCAAAAACTCAGTCCATTTGCCTCTATCCACCTCCGACTTTCCAGCATCCACTCCTCTCTGATCCTCTCTTAAATCTGCTCAAAAATTACAGTCTATTCGCCTCTACCTCCGACTTTCCAGCGTCCGCTCCTCTCCGATCCTTTCTCGAAGCCGCTCAAAATCTCAGTCCCATTCACCTCTTTCCACCTCCCTCCGTCACTTCCAGCTTTCCTCCATTATCTCCAACAAACAGCTCTTCGTCTTGCCTCTTTCTCCGACCTCATAAAGCCCCTTCTACTGGCAAAATTTCCCTCTTGAAAATCTCAAATCATTTCCTCTGTGGTCTTTCCCAGTTCTATTAAATACAGCAGTCAGTCAGAATATCGAAAACACCAAATCTTCTTATACTGTCATCTCAAATTAAATTATTGTCCCTTATAGCTATCTGAAATTTAATTATCTTAGTCCATTTGTACATTCCCAATCCAGACCGCTTAAGCTCCCCTTGGCAAGGTCTTAACTGTTGAGATCTCCTCACGTCTCCCAAAGGTAAGGTTTCAAACTTATTTGTCCACTTACAAATTCATTCATTAAAAGGTTTGGCGTTCCTTTGCCGCTGCAACAGCGGTTGCCCAGCGTGGCTGTGGATTCCCTTCGGCTCCTACCCGTCCTCGATCTTCTGATATAGGGGAATTATATCCCCTATATCTATCTGACGACAAGTTATTCGAGCCCCCTACGGGTCCCTCCGAACTCCCTTTACCGGGGGAGTATCTGACCAGCGTCAAAATAATGTTCTTCAAAGCCGGTTACCCTGCGCTGGGTGGTTGGACATCGGCAGCTAGCCTTTACCCAACTGCTCGGTCCGCCATTAAACCCGAGAGAGCAACTTAGTGTCCTTGAGACTGGATGTGTAGGGTTAGCAGCTGAGTTTAAGAAGCTGACCTTGAACGAAGATAAACAAAATTTGTTACTAGGTAGCATAAGAGCTTTCTCTTTTGTTTTACTATTTTTTTTTCTACTTTCTTGATTGCTCAGCTTTTCTCTACTATGCAGACATTTGGAGCTAGGACAAACTGTTAAGGGGCTCCCTCTGGTGGTAAATTTTATTAATTTAATTACTGTTTAGTAGGCCAAGATATATATATTGTCAGTATTATATTGGTAATTGAAATTGATATATTGGGATATATATTGATATATTGAATAAGGATAAGATCTATAATTTAAGATAAATATCTCTTGTCTGTTTGAAGTAGGAACTAGATATAATTTTGGATTGAATTCATTTATGTTTAGGAAGGTTTTTTGATTAGTTATCAAAGATTATCAATTGAAACATCTCAACTATTGGGAAGGGGTTATTCTAAATCTGACTCAAAGCATTGTGTTAATGATTTAAATTAATTTTGATTTGGAATTCATTAGAACTAGTTAATGTGATTAGAATTATTTAAGATTGGTCTGTGCTAGTTGAACAATTGAATAGTAGTTGGGAAGTTAGTGAAACACTGGTTTTGTTGATAAAAATTACTAGGAATATATTTATAAAATATATTTAAGAATTACTGTATTGTAAAATATTAAATAGTGGATATAAGCTGATATAAGATGGCCACAAGAAAAAAAACTACCCAATCACAGTTGACATTGGAGAGACGACCCTCACTGGAACAGTCTTCACAGATGGGGGGAATTGAAAAAATACTAGAAGAATTGAGAGACTTTAAGAAAGAAATAAGACAGGAATTAAAGGATACTAGGGCTGAAATCAAAATGGATATAAAAAGAGAGATGGAAGGAATGAATAAAAGAATGGAGAAGATGAATAAAGAAATAAAGTCGATACAGACGGAAGTTAGACAAAATGAAGACAGAATCAATCAGGTAGAATCAGGCAAGAAGGAGATAAAAGAAGGTCTAAAAAGGCAAGAGAAAGACATTGAGATCCAGGAATTGAGATACAGAGACAGATGCCTTAAGGTGCGGGGTTTGGAGGAAAGATCTGGAGAGAGCATTTATGAACGTCTTATTCCAGAATTGGCTGCGTATATGGAAATTTCGGAAGAGGCTATGGAGCAAGAAATTGATAAAATGTTCCGGATAAGTTCAAAGATGGCGAGAGACAAGAATTGGCCGAGAGACATCTTAATTTGTTTCACGAGAACGAGGATGAAAGAGAGGATTATACAAAGAAATTATGAAGAAAAATTCATTGTGGAAGGGGCGGAATTGAAAATATTTAAAGATATTCCCTTTCAAATTCTGAAAAGAAGACAGGAATATAGGAATTTAACGACTTGGCTACAAAAGAAAAATATCAAATATAAATGGGAAAGGACTGAAGGTTTGTCCTTCACGTTTAATTATAAAAGATTTAAGTGTACGACACCTGAACAGGCAAACGAAGTACTTGAAGAGATCAGAGACTTTAAAAAGGGAGAAGAACAAGTAAGAAAACAAGGAAGATCGGAAGAAGAAACAGTAGATACGGAGGAGCAAGTGGAAGAACTTGAGTTAGAACAACAAAGTCTGGAGAGTGCGGATAAGTTAGCAGAAGAAGAAGACTGAAAAGATGGCTCTGAAGTGCATTTCTTGGAATGTAAAAGGCCTTAATTCTAATTACAAATTGAGACAAGTTTATCACTATTTAGAAAAAGAGAAAGCTGATATTTTCTGCCTCCAGGAGACAAAGATCAAAGACAGTGACGTTAAATATTTAAAAAATCCTAAATTGGGCAAATGTTATGTTTCCGCCTTTGAGAAAAAGAAAAGAGGGGTGGCAATTTATGTTAACACAAAATACCCCACACAAGAAGCATTTTGCAACAAAGAAGGACATTATCTAGGGGTGCAAATTCAATTATTGGAGCAAAAGGTGATAATAGTTGGCATATATGCCCCCTTGGATAATAAAAGCAAATTTTATGAAAAAATTGCAGAAGAAATCCATAAGTATCTTGTTGATAAAGATCAGGAAGGTGTTCTGGTGATGGGAGATATGAATGGAGTCTGGGATCCGAGAATAGATAGAACTACGAACTTAAAAGGAAAAAAGAAACAAGGGAAATTACCGAAATCCTTTTTCAAATTGACAGAAGATCTTTCCCTTTTGGATGTATGGAGAAATCGGTATAAGACAGGTGGATTCACATTTTACTCAGACAGTCACCAAACTATGTCACGAATAGATATGTTTCTGATATCGAACGAGCTGCATTCTCTGGTTAAGAATATGGAAATTTTGCCGAGAGTTATCTCGGATCATAATCTTATTCAATTGGAATTAAAAATAAAAAGAAAAGTAAATATTCAAATTGGCGAATTAATGAATTTTTGTTAAGAAACACTGAATATTTACAAAAAGCAAAAGAAGGACTGAGATTATATTTCCAGGAGAATGACAAAGATGGAATCTCTGCAAAGACTGTCTGGGATGCTGGAAAAGCAGTTATGCAGGGATTAATGATAAAATGGAATATAGAGTGGAGGAAGAAGAGAGAGGAGAAAAGAAAGAACCTGGGATTGGAGCTTAAACAGAAAGAAGCAGAATTAAGGAGAGATCCGGAAAATAAAAAACTGAGGAGGATGATCAGAAAAGTTCAAGTTGAACTACAGGAGGAGAATCTGGTGGAGATAGAGAAGAAGCTTAGGATACTGAAACAACGGCAGTTTGAAAATGCCAATAAGCCTGGGAAGTGGTTGGCTCATAGGCTGAGGAAAAGAAGAGAAAGAAATTTAATTTTACAAGGAAGAAAAGGCAAGGAGATTTACTCAGATCAAAAGACAATAATGGATACTTTTAGAAAATACTACAGGAAACTCTATCAAAAAAAGATGAAGAGTAATATGTCGAAAGAGATCGAAGAATATTTAGACAAACAAGATTTGATAGAGTTAACGGAAGATCAAAAAAATTCTTTGAATGCGGACATAACGTGTATGGAAGTCCTCAATGCAATAAAGAAAATAAAAGTGGGCAAAGCTCCAGGCCCAGATGGATTCACTGGATTATATTACAAGGAGCTACATGAAGAATTGAGAGAGCCTATGCGAAAAATGTTTAATGAAATGATGATTAATGGGAAACCGGACTCCTGGAATGAGACAAATATAACATTGATTTTAAAAGAAGGAAAGGACCCACTAGACCCAAGCAATTATCGGCCTATATCATTACTTAATATAGACTACAAAATCTTTACAAGTATAATCGCAGAAAGACTGAAATTGATCTTGCAAGCTCTGATACATGAAGATCAAAATGGTTTTTTACCAAAGAGGTACATCAGAGATAATATCAGAGTGGTAATTAACATGTTAGAATACTATGAGAAACATAACGGAAAAAAAAGTATGATGATCTTCGTAGACGCGGAAAAGGTGTTAGATAACGTGACTCATGAATTTCTATTTGTGTTACTAAAGAAAATGAACTGTGGGCAGAAGTTTACCACGTGGATTAGACAAATATATACGAATTGTAAGGCCCAATTGTAGATAAATGGCGATAAGACAGATCCTTTTGAGATTTAAAAAGGGACGCGTCAAGGATGTCCACTCTCTCCTCTTTTATTCATAATGGCTTTAGAGGTTCTTCTAAGAAAAATAAGATCGGAAAAGATAATAAAAGGCGTCAAAATAAAGGGAAGCGAATATAAACTCTTGGCGTATGCGGATGATTTAGTGATTTTTTAAGAAGAACCTGAAACTGGTTTAAAAAAATTATTAGAAGTCTGTAATGAATTCGGAGAATTAGCTGGATTTAAAATTAACAGAGAGAAGACAAAGATGTTAACTAAAAATATGCGAAAGGAAGAAATCGAGGCTTTAGAACAACAGTCTGGCTTTAAGGAAGAGAAGAAGATTACGTATTTGGGAATAGTAATTACTAAACAGAACAATGGGCTATTTGAAAATAATTACTTAGTAAAATGGAGAGAGATAAAAAAGGATTTGCAAAATTGGTCAAGTTTAAATATATCACTTTTGGGCAGGATTTCAACAGTTAAAATGATGGTTCTGCCTAAAATGAACTATCTATTTCAGAATATTCCTATCATTAGAAATAAAAGATGCTTTCAGGATTGGAAGAAGGATCTATCACAGTTCATATGGGCTGGGAAAAAGCCTAGAATTAAGTGGAAGATATTGATTGATAAGAAAGAAAGAGGAGGCTGCAATGTACCAGACTTGAAATTATATTTCATGGCTAATGGAATGTCGTGGTTGAAAGATTGGATTGAGTTGAAAAACGAGAGAATACTGAATATTGAGGGCGCAGATTTGCGTTTCGGATGGCATGCCTACCTCTGGTACAATAAGACGAAAGTGGACAAAGATTTCCTGAATCACTATGTCAGAAGACCTTTATTTGAGATCTGGAGGACCTGGAAACGAAAATTATACTCGAGATTACCATTATGGGTCTCTCCGCAAGAGGTGCTGATGAAGGGGAAGGACTTGACAGGCAGATGGCTTACTTATAAAGATTTAACTGTTAAGGATCCGATTGTTGGACTACGAATTAAAACAAGAGAGGAGTTAGCGGAAGAAGGGAAGGAATGTCAATGGTTTCTTCACCTGCAGTTAAAAGAAAGATTTAAAATGGACATTAAATTAGAAGGAATTGAAGCAAATACTCACCTTACTGATTGGGAAAAAATAATTTTTGAAAAAAAGGAACATTTAACATCTCATTTTTATAAATTTTTATTAGATAGAGAAGTTGAAACAGAGATAATTAAGGAGACTATGATAAGCTGGGCTCAAAATATTGGTCATCAAATTGAATTGGCATATTGGGAAAAAAGTTGGATAAACACACAGAAGTTTACATGTGCACAAAATCTTAAAGAAAATCATCTAAAAATGCTGCATAGATGGTATTTAGACCCTGTGAAGCTGGGAAATATATATAAGTTAAAAGACAAGAATTGTTGGAAGTGTAAGCAGGAAAACGGGACTTTTTTTCATATGTGGTGGCAATGCCCTAAAGCAAAAAATTACTGGAAAAAAGTACATAAAATGATGATGGACACACTACAGATAGAAATCCCAATTACACCTGAAATCTTTTTACTTAATATGCTGCACCAAGTAGACAAAAAGTACAAAAATCATGAGGCAATAATTTTATATATGATTACTGCGGCTAGAATACTGTACGCTAAATATTGGAAAACTCAGGAAACACCATCTGTGGAAGAATGGGCACAGAAGGTTCTGGAATATGTCATACTTGATGACCTCACTCGTAGATTAAGAGAAGAAAAGATCGGAGAGAAAGCTAACGGTTTGAGGTCGATAAAAAACATTTTGGAAAAGATTTGTCAGAGTGAAGAATAGTAAATAGATGGTTTGAAATAATATAATGTTAAGATAAGAGGGAAGAATACGGTTATGCTAATCTAACTAAAGGTAGAGGCAATGGTGGTATT
The DNA here is from genome assembly GCA_948474755.1 of Ctenosaura bakeri. Lineage (NCBI taxonomy): Eukaryota > Metazoa > Chordata > Lepidosauria > Squamata > Iguanidae > Ctenosaura > Ctenosaura bakeri. The sequence continues at coordinate 204,845 of CAOLHI010001993.1, read as the reverse complement.
TGATTTTTTTTTGTGCATTTTATTTGGGATAACAATATAGAAATAAAATCGAAAAAAGTTGATCTAACAAGGGGAGGGAGGAAGGATAAGGATTGTGAGGGATAAATATTAGGATATGTATATACAAGTTAAGCGATTTTTTTAGCTTAAAAATGTGAAAAAAATTATAGACTTATGATTTTGTTTTTTGTAATGTATTAATTTATCTTTTTAATAAATAAATTAAAAAAAAAGAAACAGAATAAAATAACAAATGCTGAAGCATGAGGAAGAACAAAAAGGGTTTTGAGTTCAGGTTTTGCTTCCTCAACTAACCTACTGCCAGCCTGATCAGCTCTTATACAGGTACTGGGAAAGACTTATCCTATCTTCTACTGCAGGCACCATAGTGGTCCACCTTGTAAAAATTCACACAATTGCTGTGGAGGCAAACATCAGTCTTGTATGTTATATTATATACCATGTATGATGTATTATGTGGTTATTTTTTTTCTTGAAACTTGATTTTTACTTTTTCAGAATTTGTCCTATATTGTATTCTTTGTGTTTTTACTTTAGTGCACTAAATAAAATAAAAAGAAAGGACCTGGAATCACAGGCATCCATCTGTCTGGCTACAAGAGCCACTTTTCTCAATGATAGAACAGAGCCAAGTGGGACTATCTAAATTTCCCACTACCACTGGGAATTGTTTTTACTGGCAAAGAATAAAGTAAAATACTGTCACACTACTGAGATTATGATGGAGGAAGGTAGTTTTTTCTGACATCATTGAAGACTGATAGTCACAAATTTACTAAACTGTACACAAACAACAAAGAAATTCTAATGTTTGTCCAATAATGTAGTTTTCTGCCAACAGTTAACCAATCATGTGTCACTGCAGAGGTCTTGGAGGTTTATAAACAAATTAGCTATAAGTACTCAAATTATAACACTTCCCATTCTTCTTTCCTACCGATAACCTAACCTTCTGGGAAAAAAATGTGTGCTGTAGATTGATAAAGCAGCTTAACCAGATGGGGACTATCATTATCAGCATATCATAAGCTCTTGGACATATGTCCAAACATCTGTTTTCTGAGAATTTAATGAACTTGCTATAAATTTGTTTCCTAATAAACTTCATATACTTTCTATGTAAACTTTTGTTTGTTTGTTCTTTTGCTTGCATCTTTTCCTACAATCATATATTTTTTTCACAACCAAATATTGTGATCAAGATACTACACTGTCCTTGTGTAATGCAAACTACATGCATGTAGTTACATGATGTTTGTATGCTACTCTTCTTCAGAGTACCACCACAGTGTAACTCTTTGTCTATGCACTGGTGTCCCTGCTTATTGTCCCATTGTGCAGGGAAGAAGGCACTGTGGCTACTTTTGCTAGCACGTCACATGAAATGTTACATTAAGGGAATGAGGAATACCTTCACACCATCCAAGAATGCACAACAATATGAGCAGAATCTTGGTTAGTCAGTCACAAATAAGATAGAGACATTTAATCAATTGCTGAACGGTAAGTGCACAGGGAAGTACGCTGATAGGAAGAAAATCAACTAATTTGAAATGTGGTGCTAGAGAAGAGTTCTATGGATATCATGGATTGCTAAAAAAGACAAACAAATGGATTCTAGAACAAATCAAGCCTGAACTCTCCCTAGAAGCCAAGATGGCTAAACTGAAGCTGTCATACTTTGGCTATATTGTGAAAAAACATGACTCACTAGAAATGACAATAATGCTTGGTAAGGTAGAAGACAATAGGAAAGAGGAAGAGCACATTACAAATTGATAGACTCAATCAAGGAAGCCATGTCCTTAAATTTGCAAGACCAGAGCACAGTGGTTGATAATAGGGTGAATTGGAGGTCCCTCAAGCATAGGGTTGGCCTAAATCAAAGCCAACTTGATGTCAGTTAACAACAACAAATCATCACATAGGTAAATTGGATTACATAGGTATTCTCTACTTGAGACCAACAACGGATTTATGCCAATGTGAAATGGTTATATTTATGGAACTTCTCTTATAAACTGAATATACCTGGTGTACAGTGGCTAAAAATGTACTACCATATATGAAAAGGAACTTACAATATGCATGGTGCCAACAAGATTTGGGTCTGAACTTGCTTATTGAATTATAAATCTATTCTGCAGCAGATTTATACAGGTAAATAACATTATTCTATCTATCCCAGTATTACTTGTGCTGACTGATGGCGGCTTTCTATGGTATTAAATCAAGGGTGAGGTCTTTGGCCCTCCAGACAGTTTGGACTACAACTCAACTTCCCCATTCCCTATCATTAGCCATCCTGGCTAGAAATTCTCAAACTTAATGTTTAAAACATTAAGAGGAGGGAGGTTCCCTGTCCCGTATTAGATGGGGATCATTCACAGATTGCTATCAGATATCCCTCAAAATAACAAAAAGGGGGGAAAAACAAGACTAAACCCAAAAGCTTGTGAAGCATGAGCTCTGTACCTGAACTGTTAGCCCTCCTGGTTTTAATATACTATTTCCAGCTTCCAAGATTATCCAGATTATAAAAATGTTGGACAAGGTTCTACATCATACTCTACATTTTGTAACTTTATAGATCCATAGGTACATTGCAGAAATGCAACCAAACCCTCCCAATTAATTGTGGAGATGCACCAGTAAGAGTGTTCCATTGTGCATTAGGTGTTTCTAATGTGCACTGCATGCTTCTGATGAGCACTGAGTATTTCCAATGTACACCAGACATTCATGATGCTCATTGGACACTTGTGATGGTCATTGGCTAATTGTGACATTCATAGGATACATGTGATGCACATAGGAGACTTCTGATGTGCATCAAGCACTTCTGATGTGTACTGGGCACGCCTATTGCACTACAGCACTTCCTAGCTGCATGTCTAAATGCATGCAGAGAGTGCCCCATGTGCATTGGTGCCCATGCATCCTATTGTGCAATAAACACTGATATCTGGTAACATCACCACAGCTTCTAGGTGAACATGGACATTGTTAAACTACTCAGCTCTTTTTTTCCATGCACATATCCACTTATGAAAACATAAATCCCATGCTGAATTCCAGGCTCTGTTTTTAAACAGCCCACACAATTCAATTGGAGCTGCTGCTAGCTTCAAAGGTTTATTATTAACACATTCTTTTCTGACTCTTAGGAAGATAGGAAAGAGCGGTATATACTATCCACAGTTTCTCATATGCACAAGAAGAACCTAAACCATGACCTGCATTGTTTCCTTCCCATTCCACATACTAAGCAGGAGTCATAATACAATCAGTCTAGTATAAACATTTGCCAAGCCTGAATTGGGTCAGGATCCAATTCACTGGCAACTGCGATTCCAGCTGTCTGATAGAACAGGCATTAGTGGACTCTTCGAAGCCAGAAGATACCTGGATTTTCAAGAGATGTAACTGCATGTGTCTTCTTTAATATTAAAACATCAGGAGCATAGGATGTTGCTATGCTATTTTTAAAGCAATTTGCTCTGAAATATGAGAATCTAGCTTGCCATTAGTTTAAATGAGTCATCAGGAACAAAAAGGGGGGAAAAAATTACAGCCTTTAAAAAAGGGTTATTTTATGTTCTAACCAGTCTGTCAGTCAGGACAGAAAAACAAGACATAATAAAAGAAGATGGGCTTTACTGATGTATTAACCTCAATTAACATTTCATTTTTGACTGAGGTTACCACTCAAGCTGACATAACTTTCATGTGCAGGCAAATGCAGTGCTGCTGATAATTGCTGTAGAAAACAAAATAAGATGTGGAAGCAATCATACACAATGAAGATATCTCCTATAAGACATGTAATGTTTTAGAACATAAGGAGAAATGGATATAATTGGAAGGATATCAGTGTCCTACCAATACCTAAATGCCTTGGGACCTCAGTACTTGAAGTCATACTTCTTCCTAATGCACCTACTTGAGCACTGAAGGAGGGCTCTCCCCTCTATCCCACCAGTGGGAGTAGTGTAAGAGAAGTACACCCTCCTCTTTGATGCTTGATTGGGGCCAATGCCGGTATCCTTCTGGCACCAAGTAAAAACATGGATTGCTACTAAAGTCTTTACAGCTGATTGGTCTCATCGAAGCCTGCGCCTTCTATGGTTTGAAATTGTTTCACATTGTTTTAACTAGTTATAATTGTTTTAACTTGTCCAGTTATTTAAACTGTTTTAATCTTTTCAATCTGTTACTTGTTAATCATGTTTAGTATGTTTTTGATTTATATGAATCCTTTTTTATTGTTGTAAACTGCTTTAATTTTAATTTCACTGCATAGGGCAGGGAAGGAAGGAAGGAAGGAAGGAAGGAAGGAAGGAAGGAAGGAAGGAAGGAAGGAAGGAGAAGGAAGAAAGAAAGAGCATGTTTTGAGTCATTTAAAACTATTTCTTACCATTGTGATATTTCTGTATCCTCCACCCGTCCTGCTTTGGTAGAGATAGTCCTGGTAAGTTGTCTGATATCCCAGTTTCTGTGTCCTTTTCCCACTTTTCCCATTTGTCCTCAGTACACATCAATGGCTGCAGACTGAGGCCCTTTTCGCATTGAGGCTTCTCGCGTGAGCAGGGAGGGCGGCTTGCGCGAGAAGGCTACTCTGGGAGGCTACCGTTTTCCCCTCCTTCCTTCCGCAGGTGAAGGAACGAGGGGGAAGCGGCAGCCTCACGCGAGCCGCCCTCCCCCGGGCGAAGCAGGAGGCTGTCGCGTCCGTCCCCCCACTCGCGCGAAGCAGGAGGCTGTCGCGTCCGTCGTGCTAGCGCCCCCTTCCTTCCTTCCTTCCTTCCGCAGGGGCGGAGGGAAGGAAGCGTGACCCGGCCACCTCCCCGATGCTCCGCACAGGAGGTAAGTGCGCGTGGGCGCCGGGAGCGTTGCACGAGCGCAGGTGATTTTCGCTTTGAGGTGAAAATCAAAAAACCTACGATCGCGCCGCTGCAGCCCCATGAGTGCAGCGGAAGTGGGAGTGCGTCGTGCAGAGCAACGCTCCCACTCCCACGAGGGTCACGGGGCTGTTGCGCGACAGAAAGCCCATGCGAAAAGGGCTTGAGTCTGAAGTGCAAAAGTAGGGCACAGGGTTTTCTCAGTATACTTCGGCACAAGCAAACTGCTTAAGTCTCTCTTAGCTTGTGTGCTCTTCCTCATTAATAACTTTTGCCGTCTTGATCACACTGTGATGTGACTGGGCCAAATGTGTCCTAGTTTTCACCTGGGAAATGTTGGAAGTGATGCATTTTGTCATTTGATTAACCTAATGTTATGGATGAATATCATATGGTTTGCTTTTTTGACAATAATAATTAATATTTACACATTTTTTCCAAAAACTGGACAGATTTTTTTTTAATTCATGCAGGAAAAAAACAGGCTGTCAGATTCACCTGTCCAGACAATGGGCCTCCAGTGCTCATTATTTAAAAGTCTTGGTTAGAATGTCTGTGTGTATAATTGTGACCTATGTATGTAATTAAGTCCACGCCCATGTACTTTCTACTTTTCCTGCCTCCAAAGATTTTCCACGCTAGTTCTATTCAGATTTTTTAAAATTTTTAAAAAAGGATTTTTCTGTGTACATTTTCCAAATGTATATATAAATTAAAGCATAAGGTCTATTGCTTTTTGAGGACATAATAGGCAGGCAAAAAGAAAGAAGGCACAGTGTGACTACACCAATATATACATATCACTCCCTAATAGTGGGCAGAAGAAATGATGTCTTGTATCTGTGTCTCTCCTTTCATTCACCCCTTCAGATTAGCAACAAAGATGAAAGAAAATAGACCTTTTCCCCCCAACTTTTGCAGTGAGCCTGTGGCCTCAAGTGAGAGAAGAATAGGCAAGCTCAGATCCTTCATGACTTTTTCTCACCTTACCTTTTCGCACTGCTGGGTTGGGGTCATCTCATGAAAGCCTTGGAGGGAATGCTGCCAGGTCCCTGCTGCTTCGGTTCTGCAGCTTCTTCCTCTTCATGCCTTGTCTCTTCTGTTCGCAGTGCAGCCTGGGACCTCCCAGGCTGCACTAAGGAGAGGACATACGACTGGCCTGGTTCCCGAGACACCGCATGCCAGGTAAGTGTGCGCGGAGCCCTGAAGCAACACCTGACCACGCACCATTTTCGGCTTTGAGCCGAAAATGAAAAGATGTGTGCATGGTCCGCGTCAGGCCCTTGAGCGTTGTGTAAATGTGAGTGTGTCATGCAAACCGCTCCTCACATTTACGCAATGCTCAAGGGGCCCTTTTGCTTCCAAAACGCCATGCGAAAGGGGCTTTAGCCCCAGCAGAAGATGAAAGAAATGACAGTATCTGCTGGACTTAATCATCTCCCCCATTACCATTACATTTTCCTTATGTTTTTAATCTTGGAGTCTAAGCTTGAGGCCTGTCAAAGCAATCATTTTGTAAGCTGCCCTGGAAGCCATGGCTGAAGGGTGGGGATAAATACTTTGAATAAATACATACATAAATAAGTACTTGCTATATCATCTTTTTTGTAAACAAGCCTGCTAATTGTGTCTCACTCAAGTCTGGGTATACTCCCAAGTGGAGACTATTCCATAATTGGGGTTCCTTCTTCCATGTCTTCTATTTTGTGTTGCCCTCACTTGTGAGGCTGAGAGGATGGATCCTCCTTCAGACCTCATTTCTCAGTGAGGTGTATATAGTCTTCAGGTAAAGCCATTTGGAGCTTTAAATGTTCCCACTAGCACCTTGAATTTATACTGGAATATCTGGCAGCCAGGGCTACTCCTGCAACTTTTTTCAGTTGTTGCTGCTTCCATGTCATCTTCAAAAGCAACTCCACATAGAGGTCATTTCAGCAGTTTAACTGAGAAGTTATCAGTGCATAGAGTACTGTGGATAAGTTGCCCCTATCCAGGAAAAACCATGGCTTGAAAACCAGTCAGAGGTGGAACCCACAGTCTGAGCCAGAGACTTCATTTGGGCCTCCAATTATAAAGATAGGTCTAGGATTACTCTGAAGCTATTAACATGGTCTTTCAGAAGAATACAACCCCGATACTTCTGGCCACATGGCAGACATGAGAAGAAGTCTGAAGTAGCGCTGCGCAACTCTGAACCCCCACCTGAAGGTACCCAGCTGGAATCAGTTCATATAACCCCAGCTAGCTATCCCCTCAGTAAGGGGGATGCGGGAGAGGTCTGCAGGGGATCCATAAATTGGCACAGAGCCTTCTCCAAAAGGAGAAAGAGCGGGGGTGCGCAGGATCGCAAGACCGCGACAGGACCTCCAGGATTGCTGCAATAGTGACCCAAGCGCCGCCACCAACTTTTAAATTAAGATTTCAGTAAGTGATCATCAGAAAGCCCAATTTGGATTACAAACACATAAGATCGCAAGAGGAACATACCGGCTTCAAAGATAGTAAGCAGCTTGAAAGACCCCAAGGACTGTAAGAGGGAGAACAGTGGCGGAATTCTTAAAGGGACAGTTCAATTGGTGAGTGTGCTGACTTCAATTTCCTTTTCTGTGGAGGCTAATATTACAGATTAAATTGAGATTGTGCATTGGACATTGGAGGCTGGCGCAAGACTTTCTTTTTGATAAAAGTTGAAGAGTATATATCTCCTTTTTTCTTTTTCAAGGGACTAATGCATGGAGGTTGCAAACTTTTAAATCTGTGTACGGAGATGCCAAATATGGAGTGACTTTGTTTTACTTGGATTGCATTTTACATTCTACTTGGATCTATCATTCTGATTTTGGGGTTTTAAGAGGATAATCTACGCTTTGTATTTTTGCTGCAGCTGTGACTGGACATGATTGTTTAAAACTGGCACCGGGAACTGATTTAAAACTGACAGTGCTGATGAACTTAACACTTTTAAGGACTGAGGGATTTTCTTTTTTCTCTTTTTTATTGTGTATTGATCATTCTCTTTTCAATTTCCTATTGGAATATTCTATTGACTGTTTTATGGATTTATAAATGGAAGAATTATATAAAGAGACTGTGGAATATGACTTGGAATATGATTCTTATGGTTTGAACTGAACTGAACTGATAGACCTCTGAATTGGATATTTTACTATCGGATTTTTGCCCTACAAGATTTTATATTTTTAAACGGATTTTAATGGACTTGGGATTTTGGACATTGATGAGTTTGAAAACAGACAACGGAGGGGACATTTGGTGGTATATTCAGACCAAAGTTGATTTCCCATGCTTGTTTTGTCTCCGAAGACAGGCTAGAGAACAGCAGACTCTCCTCCTATGCAGAAAGCGGTTTGAATTTGCATCTGGCATTTGAGGCTTTGACTACTGTGTGATTAGAAAAGGCTTTTAAGGCCTGAAAAATACATTTGGGAGGGGGAGTCGGGGAAAGGGAAATCAATTTCTTACCATCTCCTTTTCATTTGATCATTTAATTTGAACATTAGGTATTGTATATAAATTTAGTATTTTATTAACATTACATAAAACAACTGATTATATTTAGACATTTTGGATTTAAGATTGCTTATAACTAAAGTTTACTGTTTGTACAAGTGTATGTTTCAGTGAAGGTGCCAGGTTAACAAGTTTTGTGAAACTGTAGCTACAGGTAAAGGAGAAGGAAGATTTGCAAAGGGTGAAAAATTATTTTTTTAAAGGTCAATGGATCAAAGAAAAAGGAAAGCCACAGCAGCAGCAGCGTCCGCTGTAACTACGACCACCCAATCAGTAAGAAGAACATCTGTGGACACATCCCAGAAACTCCAAGACATTATGCAACAGATGATGGAGGAACTAAAGAACATTAGAGGAGATATAAAAAAGATAGAGACAGACATTAGACAGGATTTAAAGGAAACAAGGAAAGAAATGAGAACAGACATGAAACATGAGATTGAAAAGCTTGGGAAGAAGCTGGAAACTTTGACTAAGGATGTCTCCAAGGTAAATACTGAGACTAAAGAAATAAAGGAGCAAATTAAACAAGTACAAACTGAAATGACGGAGGTGAAGGGGAAACAACAGGAAGAAGAACTTCAAACATTGCACTAGGAATTGATATACCGCAAAAGATGCCTCTGCTTTCGAGGAGTTCCTGACGAGGAACAAGGCAGGGTTGTCCCCTATCACCTTTGTTATTTATTTTGACATTAGAAATGCTTAATGATAATATAAGAGAAGATGTGGTAATAAGAGGAGTCCAGATAAAGAAATTTCGATATAAACTTAAAGCTTTTGCAGATGGAAATTATTCAAGAGTATAGAGATTACTCCGGTTTCAAGATTAATAAGGAAAAAACAGTGTACATAACAAAAAACATGAGGGAGAAGGAAGAGGCTGAATTCAAACAAATTACAGGATTTAATAAAGGACAGAAAGCTAAATATTTAGGAGTCTGGATTACAAAAAGAAACAATGAATTGTACCATAACAACTACGATAAAAAATGGAAGGAGATAACTCAAGATTTGGCAAAATGGACTCAACTAAAAATATCTTTGTTGGGATGGATATCAGTGATAAAAATGAATGTTCTTCCAAAAATGAACTATCTTTTTCAAAATGTGCCTATTATTACAAATATCAAACCCTTTGTTCAATGGAAGAGAGACATAACTAAATTTATATGGCAAGGGAAGAAACCAAGAATTAAATGGAGAATTATGGCGGACATAACAGCAAGCGGTGGTTTAGGCTTGCCAGACTTACAAGTATATTACAAGGCAGTGGCATTCACTTGGACAAAGAACTCTGGCACACTATTTCACATGTGGTGGTCATGTCCCAAAGCACAAAAATACTGGATAAAAGACTGGATAAATCTTCAAAATACGAGAATGCTGGCGTTAGAGGGAGCGGACTTAAGAATGGGATGGCATGCCTATATGTTTTATGGAAAGCAGCAATAGATAAAGATTTAATGCATCATTTCGTAAGGAAATCATTACTCAAAATATGGACTGATTACAAGAAGAAGAACATAAGGCAGTTACCCAATTTGGTCTCCCTGCAAGAAGCTTTTTTTGGGAGATGGACAGATGCAGACAAATGGTTACGGTATGAAGACCTATGAGAAACGACAGAAGACTGTGGTGTAAAGATGAAATCAAGAGAGAAATTTGAAACTGAAGGAATAAAATTAAGCTGGTTTCCCTATAGACAGCTAAAGGAAAGATTTCGAATGGATGTATAAACTTACGGAATACAGCAGAAGGAACAAATCCATTTACTGCGACTGTTAAGAGAAAATCCACCACATTTATTAGCATATTTGTATAAAGAAATTTTACATCAAGAATGCGAGGAGGAGACAGTCAAAGCAGCAATGACACAATGGGCACAAAATGTTGGACATCCAATACAGTTAGAATGGTGGGAACAGAGTTGGCAACGAACACAGAAATTCACTGCTGCTCAAAACTTAAAAGAAAATTATTACAAACTATTTCACAGATGGTACATGACACCAGAAAAATTAAAGACAATTTACAAGGTGGGTACAGGTCAATGTTGGAAATGTCAAGAGAACTCTGGCACACTATTTCACATGTGGTGGTCATGTCCCAAAGCACAAAAATACTGGAAAGAAATATACAAGAAAATAAGCTCAATTTTGAAGATCCAATTTGGGATGATACCTGAATTTTATTTGTTAAACATGATACATATATTAGATGGAACGTCAGCTAAGAAATTTTGGAGAATAATATTATACATGGTGACGACAGCCCGCATTGAGTACGCATGGCTTTGGAAAAATGAAACTATACCTACTATTGAACAGTGGTGGACAACTTTTATGGAAAATAGAAATGCGGACATACGTACACAAAGACTGAAAGGGAAATCAGATGAAGACATTAATAAAGAGTGGAAGATTGTTACAGATTTGAGTTGGGTGTAGACAGAAGGCAATACATATTTCATGATATCAATTACTATACAGGGTAACAATCAATGAAATATCATGTAACAAGTAAAGTAGAGATATATAGCAGGAACTAACAAATTATTGATTACTAACATTTTATTGCGATATGTGGTATAATAAATAGAGGAAATATTAATAATTGTAATCCAGAAAGGAAAGGAAAAAAAATAATATTGCATGTAAACATTGCAGAAATAATTGTTTGTTTTATTTGTTGAAACTTTAATAAAATTATTATTAAAAAAAAGAAGAAGAATACAACCCCAACCAGGGCAAGTTGTTTACTCAGTTCTTGGACTTGAGAACCACCAAGCCACAGAGCCCACATTTTATAAGTAGTCAGCTTCATTTTACTGGTCATTGTTAGCCTGTTTCACTATCCAGGAACTGATCCAGCATTTGCATGGTCTCAGCTGATTCCAGTGACAAGAAGAAGCAGAGCTGGAAGTCATAAGTTTACTGATGGCATCCCACCACAATACCCCTTATGCCCTTCTCCAGTGACTTCTTGTAAATGTTGAAACTCAAGGGGACTGCATGGAACTCCATGTCACCTGATGACTCAGTAGCCATGGCACTGGACAGGAATCTGATATACTCTTTGGAGCTAGGTCTGCATATATGAGTGAAACCACTGTGACACAGTGCCTCCTGCCCTCACCTAATACAGCAGGTCCAGTAAGTTATTATGATCAATAGAATCAAAAGCCACAGAGAGATCCTAGAAGATCAACAGGGCAGCATTCCCTGTGTCTTTCATCCACAGTGGGTTGTCATTCAGAGTGAGTGTCATTTCAGTGATGTATGCTGGCCTAAAATCAGGCCAAAATGAGTCCAGACAATCTGCTTCGAAGTGATCTAGTCACAACATGCTAAAGCATCTTGCCCAGAAACATCTAATTTCTACCCAAGGTAAGCTGGCAGGATATACTTCAGGGATCTGCTATTTCTCAGATTTTGCAAATGTTAAGCCATTTCTGCACTACATTGTTATAGTGCTATTATTTCACTTTCAACATCCTATGGAATCCTGGGGTTTGCATTTCAGCCAGAGAGTTCTTTGGCCATGGTAAACTGCAAACCCCAGAATTCCACAGAATGTTGAAAGTGGAATAACAGCACTGTAACAGTGTAGTGCAGAAATGGCCTCAGTCTGCCAGTATGTTTGGTGGGCATGAACTTATTTCAGCTGAGATTATTTTAGTTTTAAAGCAGCAATGGTCTGTTTTCTGGTTGAGATATTGTGGCTTGTTTTCAACTTCACTCTCTAGATTCAGCCCTGGGATGCCATGTTCAGAACATGGTATATCTTTACAGTTGAAAGGATTCAAAACTGACCAAAGGTGTAAAATTGACCCTACGTGTACAGAAGTTTGTGTTTCACCACTATCTGCTCATATTGGGATTGCCACCCAACCCATGAAATAACGAGACCACAGACAGAGCTTGGGTTGAACTAGGGCAATTTATTAATATGCCTATTTAACAGGGGTTGAACTTCAACTCAAATTTCAACTTGAACATGAACTTGATTTAAAAACCTGAGGGGAAAAAACAGGGGGGGTATATAGCATCCTCGGACTAGGGTCAAGATGCCGCTCCCGACCATCTCCCCTAGCCCGTTGGGCGAAGTACCGGGCCCCAAAGCCAATCGCTGAAGTTGCATGATGGCTTTTGGCCAGCCCTTGTCTGGAAGGCAAGCCCCGAGTAACACCCCCAGCTGCACAGCAAGTGGGGTGATCCCAGGGCCCTCCCCAAGGATATGATTTATCCTACACCCCACAAGGGTGGGTGCCATAGGTACACGCCGAACCTAAAGCCCCCCCTTCCGACCATGGACAAGGGCAAGCGTCTGCTTAGTCCTTTTCCCCCAGTCCGTCAGAATCAAGTCCAACCCCTTTTGAAGGTCCTGTAGAAAAATCCGATTGCCCTCCGGTGATAAATGTATTCCGTCACGCCAATATAGCTCTGCTTTGTTAAAGACAATGTTATCGTGAGGAATGTAAGTACCCAAGTCCTGTCTCAAAGCACAGCGAATCTCCCTATTCGCCAACTGCCGTGCTCTTTCTATACGGCGGGGATCAGCACCCCCACCCCATGTCCTTCTCTGTATCAATGCGGACCATGCCATTCGAGTGTGAGGCCATGCCTCCTGAATGAGCCGCATGTCATGAATGGCCTGTATCACCAAGGCCTTTCCCTTCAGCAAACCAAGGTCATTACCGCCCAGGTGTATGACCAGCACATCCGGGGGAGGATCACCGCACTCCCTAAACAACAAAGGTAGCAAACCATGCCACCGCAAACCTCTCTTTCCAGACCAGCATATGGAAGCCCGCTGACCCATTCCTAGGTTAGGGCCCATTGGATCATTGCGAGCCTGCCGCTCAGCCCAAAAGATGAAGCTGTGGCCGCAGATTAACACTCCTTCCTTACCGCCGCAGCGGGACGATCTGGAAAGAAATCAAAATGTTAATGCGTGTCGATTGGGCTGACATAGCGTCGGAACGCCGAGGACTTCCGCCTGCCAATCCTCTTAATATCATCAGTTTTCATCCCCGAGAGTGCTGCTGTAGAGGCTGCACCAATACGAAAGGAGTGCGTGCCAAACTTAACTCCATGCAAACCCAACCTTAACAGGGCCTTTTTAGTTACTGTCCAAAATTGATATCTGGTGAGAGGGGTTGTGTCCACATGACAAAAGAGGGGGCCCGCGTGTGTTCCCCTGTGGCCCGTATAGTCTCTGAGCGCCTTCACAGGACATATTGCGGCATCATTGGATTCCCTCAAGGACACCCCAGTGCCCCTCCTGGCCTGGTCTGTCTTAGAACTCCTCAGGATCAAAGTGACGTGTCGTTCTCCCCATGAAAGGTCCCGGAATTCAAGGGCCCTGCCCAACCTGTCAGTTCTACTTTGCACGACCAATTCGCTTACTCGGAACGTTCCAAAAAAGGCAATGAGAGCCGCAGTATGGAACAAAAGCGCTTCATACGGCGAAGCGCACACGCCATTCCATATCCCGCCCAAGCCCCTAAGAATGTCTGGGGAAAGCGGCTGCCGGCCGTCACGGACTGTTCCTAACTGTCTGACACAACCCTCAATGAACTTGCGAATTCTAAAATCACCAGTGTAGTCTGCCAAGCCCCGAGCCTTAGACCAAAAGGCCAGGGCCGACATTTTTTGACCTAACATAGTGAGGGGAGAGACCTGCATGTTTAAGGGAGACACAAAACTGTAACAAGTGGTCTACTGGGATAGGCCAGGTTTCCCGCAGCCCGTTGGCCTTCCGGAAACTAGCGAATTCGCTAGCCGCTCTACTATAGCTCTTACGGGTGCTGGGCGCAATAGACATACCTATCATTGCTGTTACCTCCCTCCTCCAAGGGTCCACAGTTCCGTGGGCATCGGCTCTGGTTGAAGCGCAGCGTTGGGAGCCAGTTCCCTGAAGCGGTCCATCTGCATGCGGGAAAGAGAGTCAGCCAAGGGATTGTCCACACCCGCCACATGCACAGCCTTAAAAAGAATGTTAAAGCGTAAGCATTGCAGGGTGAACGCCCGCACTAATCTCATGACCCGCTGTGACTTCGAGGAAAGTTTATTGATAACCCTAACTGTGGCCTGGTTATTGCACCAGAAATGAACTGCGTTGTTAGCTAGTTCATGTGGCCAGAGGTGAACAGCCACCAATATCAGGAAAAATTCCAAAAATGTGAGATCCGACGTGATCCCCTCGTCCCCCCAATACTGAGGCCATCTCTGGGCACACCACTTACCTCTGAAGTAGACGCCAAAACCTATGGAACCCGCTGCATCAGAAGATACTTGAAGGGCATCTTTTACCCTGAGCTCATCCAACCAAAATGAAATACCATTGAAATCCATAAAAAACGCTTGCCAGACTTCAAGATCCATCTTCATCTCCCTAGTAATCCTAATGCGATGGTGAGGCTTGGTGACGCCTTTGGTGGCATCACAAAGTCGCCTAAGAAAAGCCCTGCCTGGCGCTATAACCCTGCAAGCAAAATTAAGATGCCCCAGGATCTCCTGAAATTCCTTCAGGGTCGCCTTACGTCTGCTCAAAAAGGACGCCACCCTTAACCGAAGGTCTTGAACCTTAGCTAACGGTAATTTACTCATCTGATTGACGGTATCCATTTCAATCCCTAGGAACGTGAGCCTTTGTGCAGGGCCTTCTGTTTTTTCGTGTGCCAGTGGCACTCCCAGGTCTTCCATCAATGTTGTGAACTCTGACAGTAAAAAGGAGCATTGGCCCGACCCCCCACGTCCCACAAACAAAAAATCATCCAGATAATGAACTACCCCTTTCATGTCTGATTTCTTCTTGACAGCCCATTCCAAGAAGGTGCTGAAAGACTCAAAAGCAGAACACGAGACAGAACATCCCATTGGGAGAGATCTGTCTAAGTAATATTTACCCTCAAAGGCAAAGCCCAGGAGCTCAAAATCGGATGGGTGAACAGGCAGAAGGCGAAAGGCTGACTTAATGTCTGCCTTTGCCATCTCAGCTCCTACACCTTGCCTGCGTACAACCCTCACTGCCGTATCAAAGGAGGTGTACCTTACCGAGCATAGCTCCTCTGGGATGGCGTCATTAAGAGATTCTCCCTTGGGATATGATAAATAGTGTATAAGCCTAAACTCGCCCTGTGCCTTTTTGGGAACTATGCCCAGCGGAGAAATCCTGACATTAGGTGTGGGAGGGTGGTCAAAGGGGCCCAACACTCGGCCTTCAGCTACCTCCTTACCTATCTTTAGTCGTACTGTGTCTTCATTACCTATAACGGACTTAAGATTCTTAGCCATGTAAAACTTGCGGGGTACCGAACTGGGAATTCTAAAACCTACTGTAAAACCGTTACTCAAATATTGTGCCGCCGCCCAGTACGGATAAAGCCGAAGCCATGCCAGTAGCCGCTCCAGCTTAATTGAACTGGGCCCCTTTTTGAAAAGGCTGTTGATTCCCTGGCGCACGCTTACCTGCGCCCTCTTTGGAGGCAGGCCCCCCAGTTCTACCCTTGCTACAGTTGCGGGCCGAATGTGGGCCCCAGCAGATACCACAAAGGTGTTTGTATCTGCACGGACGTCGCGCACAGGACCCCTGTGTGCCAAATTCCCAACAGATCTGTACTGGATGTTGTTCCTGGGTACCTTGGGTGCGCGAAGGACCCCCAGTCTTATTAAACTGTACCAGGTGGCCTGAGTGGGCCCGTTCCCCGAAGACGGGGCGGCCCGGCCCCATAGACTGCATCCACATTTCCATGTCGAAGCGGTCCCATCGCAAGCTTGTTTCCGTGACCGCTCTCATCCTAAACCTCTCATCATAATAAAGCCAACCCATCCCCGAATACTCCGCCTGGGCCCTCATTATTGTATTTAGATATGCCACTAGGTCATGACCCCGTGACGGCTGAGCCTTAATGAGTACATCCATGTAAATCAAGTATCCTGCCAGCCAATTAGACCAGTTCCTATCGACCCGTCTCTTCTTCAGTTTCTCTTTCTCGCCTGCATCCAAGTCTTCCTTCTCTTTTTTGTCTAATTCCCTATATAGGAGGGAAAAGACATCTATATATTCTCCCTTCTGTATTTTCTCGATGGTGGCCGTGGTGAGGTGATCTCCCAAACCCCTATCCTGCCCCCCGGCCTGCTGTGTGGCCGCCCTCTCCTTATTGGGGTCTCCTTGCCCCACATCTCCCCTGTGGGAGATTCCCTGACATTCCTTGCAAGCTCTACCCATCCCAGCCGCTTGCGTGGGGGAGGCTACCTGTTTTTCAGGGGGGCAGGTGGAAGAGGAAGCCAGCGGTTCAGGGGGAGAAGCTGGCAGGGCCCAAACCATGTCTGCTGGAGGTGTGTTCACTACCCATGGCCCTACTACACCTGCTGTGCTATGTTCCTGCTCGGCGTCTCCACCCGCAGTCTGTCCTACCGCCTCCATCTCCTCTGCGGGCCCTGTCGCCGAACAGCCAGGTTGTGCCGTAGAAGTTCGGTCATTCTCCCTCTCACCCATCCGCTTTTCAATGGCATCTAGACGGGCTAAAAGGCGGTCAAAATTGTGATATTTCAGAGTAACTGTTTCAGCCCTCTCCATGTTACCTTGGTCCCCTTCCTGACACTCACTCCCCATAGCATCCAGCTCATGCGCTGGGACAGCCCTTGACCGTGTTTCCATTACAGATTTGGTTGTCTTTTGCTTCTTGGCAGGGGAAGCCCCTTTACCTAAGGCTGTCCCCTTTGCAGGTGCAGGGTTCTTGTCTGTATAACGGCCTCTAGAGGCCGCTGCACGCCTCCTGGAAGCCATGCTGCAACAACTACCAGTCACAAGGTTCTGCCAATTACTCTCTCTCCTGCTAAAGCCCTGCAATTGGAGGGGGGGCTGGCTATTACGGGTTGATAGACACAGTGTAGGCCTCAGGGCCTTATGTACCAGACGCAGGCCAGGTGCAACCGTAACTTACTGGGCCCAGGTGTAGGCCACCACCCCACTCCCAGTGGGCCCTGGTCCTGCTCCCTGCCCCAGGCGGGCCCTAACTCAGCCTCTGCCACTGCTGTTAGTATGCCCTGTGAGTAGGCCCAAACCCAGTCTCGGCCCCTGCTGTTAGTAGGCCCTGTAAGTAGGCTCGAACCCAGCCTCAGCCACTGTTGTTAGTAGGCCCTGTAAGTAGGCCCGAACCCAGCCTCAGCCACTGTTGTTAGTAGGCCCTGTAAGTAGACCCGAACCTAGCCTCGGCCACTGCTATTAGTAGGCCCTGTAAGTAGGCCCGAATCCCAGCCTCAGCCACTGCTATTAGTAGGCCCTGTAAATAGGCCCTAACTCAGCCTCAGCCGCTGCTGTTCGTAGGCCCTGTAAGTAGGCCCGAACCCAGCCCCAGCCACTGTTGTTGGTGGGCCCTGTAAGTAGGCCCGAACCCAGCCCCAGCCGCTGTTGTTGGTGGGCCCTGTAAGTAGGCCCGAATCCCAGCCTCAGCCACTGTAAGGTGGCTGAGGCCCTACCCGAGCGGCCGCGGACGCGACCGCTGTTTCCTCCGCTCCTCCTGGCTGTAGAAGGCCCGGCCAGGCCTCGAGGAACCGGCCTGCGCCTCCGGACGGGCCGCCGCCGCTGCAGAGGTTAAAACGCTCTGCCGCCGCCAGGGGCCGAACGCTCCAATGCAGCCGCCGCCGAATCCGCCGCCGCCGCCGCAAGTAACGCTCCGCCGCCAAGGCCACCGCCGCCACCGAAAAACGGGTGCTCCGCCGCCGCCGAGGCCGCCGCTACCAAGATAAGGAGGCAAAGGAGGAAGGACGCGCAGGCCTCTAAAGCCACGTGGCGCTGCCGCACGGAAAAGCGGCCTCCTCCTTTGCCCGGATCTGCAAGAATGGCTGCTGGGGAGGCGGCGCAGGGCCAAACTCCTGCGCCCGCCCCTCCTTGTCCCCAGTGACCAATCACATGTGGCCACGCTTCGAGGGAGGGCGGCAAAGGCCATCCCCCCCGCCATCGCGAGCTAGGCGGCGGGGAACGAAATGTTAAAATAGTTATTGCCATTTGTGGTTCTAGTCAAGTTCTGTTCTGTCACAAGTTCCCTCCCTCTGCAAAAGATCGGTTTTGGTCAGTTATCAAGTTAGCTTGGTATGATATTATATTGATAATCACTACTGATTAACATAAAATACATTATATATATATATAGTCAATTTGAATAGTTCATAGCTAAAACTTAGGCCCTTGCCGCATGCTGCAAGGGAAACGCTCCCCGCCGCTACTCACCAGCTTTTTGGTGGGTCCGTTTGGGTCTTACAGGAGAAGGAGCAGTGCTAGCTCATCGCTCTGCACTGCTCCGGCGTCCAAAATGGTGGCTTCCGGTTGGTGGAGGCTCTCCACCAACCGGAGAAGCTCGCCAGCCTAAAGCCCACCCCCGGCAGATCTGCGTGCCTGGAAATCCGCACTGGAGCATGGCGATGGAGTGACACGGGGTCATGTGCTCCATACTTTTTAAAAACCTCTTAAAAGAGGTTTTTAAAAAGCATGCTGCGCAACCAGTTCCGGTCGCTCCAGAGCGGACTGAGGTGCAGAACTACAAAAAATAGCCTGCTCCAGTCCACTTCACGGTGCAGAAGACCTCTGTTGGAGGTCCCTCTGCACCGTTTAATAGGCCGGTGTGGAAAGGGCCATAGATTGGCATTTAGTACTATCACAACACTATTTATTATTTATACATTTCTACTTATATACCCATAATTTAATTGTGTTATTTAACTAGAACATATTTTATTAGATTTGTACTTATATTTGATAGACTGATATATTGATAGATAGCTATGTGGTAAATACTTCAGAAACATTGGGATACTAAGATAGGTAAGTAATAAATATTAGGTAAATATTGACAATTGATTCTTGAGACAAGTTTTAATTAGAAATTTTTAATAATCAGATAAATTTATAATAATATCAATTATTAAATATTACATCTTAAAATTTTCTCTTAGGGACATATTATAGTGGATGAATTGATTGATTGATTAATTGGCCATTAAGCAATTAAATAGCTTAATTAATCTACTGATATTTAAGATAATTAATATTCTCTTTTTTCTCTCCTCCTCTTTTTCTTCTTCTTCTATATTGGCAGAGATATTATAAAATTGGAAGATTTAAAGCTATAATTGAGCTTGAAGTATATAACTCAGATGACATTCAAGTTAGCTTTATAAGCTTTGGGCGTGGCTCTATTATTTTTTCCTTGCACCACTTTTCAGATTGACATTGGTAGTATGGCTGCTATCCTTGATTTGATGTATCATTATCTTAAATAAGCAGAGTTGAATGCTATAGATAGTTGGGAGTAAGAGAGATGGTGCAAGTCGTCATCTGTGAGCACATCTATGTGTTCTTAATTGCATAAAGACTTCAGAAAGCTATGGATCTCAATGAGGGATTAGGTCATTTATTCAGTGGTTGGGCAAACATTGCATAAAGGATACATTGCTGCCAACCTTCTTCCAGTTTTGCTCTTCACACCCATGATATTTGTGACTCATTTAAGTGGAAATGAACTGGGTTATTGAAGGATAAGACTCTCATTTTATGTTTAAGGGAGGCCTTTGGGCAGTGGTCAGGAATGTTCATTATGTGATTCATTTTGTTGGAAGAATAGGGGTGATCTCACATGTTTAACTAGGGAGTGCACAAAAAAGTGAATAGTGAGCACTGTATTGAGCTGTGTTTATTCTGCACAGGTGACTGAGTAAACAGATGCTTGTTATACCCTTGTGGTTGAGGTTTGTGGAACCTTTAGAGAGTTTTGGATTGGTGAGAACCCATGAGCACCTTTAAAGTGATTGGTGGTTCCAGAGTCTTGCAGCTCATGGCTTTCAGATCCATGAGCAGTAGAGAGAGCTAACTTTCTTCACTGATTTGGACTTACAAGTTATTGAGTATGATATGACATGGGAGATCACCCTACCTCAGCATTTTGGCAGCCTATGGAAGGAGTGTTTACCTAGGTGGACACATGCCTCCTTTGACTAAAACATCTTTGTGCACAAAATAAAACGTACAATGAATTATGTACTTCTCAGGTTGCACATACTATCAAAAGCTTTACTTCATCTCTTTTGTATAGAATGCATCACAAAACCATAGATACTAATTCCCAGCCCTCCTCCCCCCACATATATTTCTTTGTTTAAACTAGGCAATACAGACTAGGAAGATGGATTGGTAGGGTAAACTCAGCAGAACAAATTTCTTAAACATCCTTCTGTTTAATGTTTTTTGTGGTGCTGAATAAGGCATTCCCAATGTCTTCCTTCTGAGAAGTTCTTCATATTCAACAGCTATAAGGCAGACAAGAACAAATGGTTCTCCATGCTGGAAATATATCAAATATTTCCCCAATATACATACAGATTATATATTGAATAGACCAGTGCTAAATGAAGATCCCTCAATTTCAAAATGTTTTTGATAAGAGCTTGCCAAATTTTGTTCACAAATAAAAAGATCTTACATAAAGAAGGAAATATTCCCAGTCTAGGTCAGCTATCAGTGCAATGACAGCAACAGTAGGGGCCAGCAGACTTGGCCAGTGTCTCACACGCTGGAATAAGTCCCAGAATCCTCTGCAAGAGACAGGAGGTTTCTGTGGCTGTCAGGCATCTGCTCATCAGCACATTAGATAACGAGGAAAGCTTTCCCTAAAGAAAGAAAGTCTGGAAAAATGCTACATCAATTGCAGCAAGTACTGACATACTTAGGAGACCACAGAAAAGATGTTTTTATTTTTAGAATACCCTCACTGTCTCTCCCCAATGTTCCCAGTTACTCTGTTCTTACAACTAGTATCCTCAATTCAATATAATACAAGAGGGGCATTATAGGAACAAATTTTATGTATTCACCTGCACATGAACACTTCATATCAATATGCTATCTCTGTGACTTGCAGTATAATGCATGGGCTGCCTGACAACTTTGACTATTTGGAGTTAGATACTTACAATGCATTCTTAGTTCCCTCTTTCTTCCTGTAGCACAGTTGACTCCAGGTTGTCTGAGCACTTTTTTGCACTGGGCTTCTAAACTTTCCACCTATTCAAGCCCAGTAATGTTTCCATTTTAATCTTTGAAATGTTTGACGGTATGAAATATAACCTTATCCTTAAAATGTCTGCCTCCTAGGTTGCTATTCAATCCTTTGCTCTTAGACCTAAAAAGCATGAAATCATTCAAAAAGTTCCCATAGTGCTAGGTTAAAAGGGTGACATTTTCCTCCTGAGATACCAAAATCTGTCAGCCTATTACTTGGAGGTTGGGGGTGTAACTCATAATAATATGTTGTAAATTCTTTTTCTGGCTCTTGAAGTAGTTCTGTAAAACTGTGACTAATGCACTGGAAAATACATGGACATTTGAAATATTAAATAGCTTGGTGTATGATGTCTGTGCATGGCTGAATCTAGAGTTCAGAGAAAGGTTTTCAAAATGTTCTGTCTCAGAAGGCCCAAAGACAAGGCCTCAAATTTGTAAGGCTATTGGGGAAGCTCCCCTACATAGGCACCTACACAAATATTTATCCCTGTCTTTTAGTGCAAAATAAGATTCTAGGTTTCCACACAAGAAAACAAAGCACACATATATAACAATTTTATCCTCAAATCTAGAATTCTTGCTTGTGCTTTGTCTCTGCTGCACATTCTATAACAGGGTCGGAAATGTGTGATCCTCCAGATAATTCAGTTTACTTTTCCCATAAGACCTTACTATTGTCTAGGACTAATGGTGGTTGTAAGGTCTTCATTAACTTGTATATACTAATTTACTTGGCAGTAATCTGCCCTCCAATGGCTTCTGAAACCAATCATAGGAGTTTCTTTAAGAAGCTCCCTTCAAAAAGATCTTCTAAAGAATCGCTAATAACATAACAGGTTTTGAGACAAGATGTAAGTGTGTTTTAAGTCCACTGGCAAAGGATTGGGTCAAATTTCATTGCATTTACATTTTTAAGTAAAATAACCTAATTTTAACTTCATGAAATGGTGTGGATTAGAAAATAGCTATCCTTCCCAGTGCATTTGTCTTAAACATCTACCTTTGACTCAAACATTGCATGCAAAATTTGCATTGTAGAAACATGCAAGCAAAAAATGTATAAATTTTTAACAATTTTTTTAGAGATGGGACGAGACCAGAATTTTCTGAATTCGAATCCAGATTCAAAACCCTGGAAGGTTCTGCGAATCCACAAATCTCACGAATCTTGAAACTTTTGAATCCTTTTTTTTTTTTAAACACATTTAAACTGCAAAGGAAAGAAAGATAATCTTGGGCAAGACACAAACTCTCAGCCTTAGCAAAAGACCAAGCAAAGGCAAACCACCCTCTGAAGAAATCTGGGCAGGACAATTGTCATAGTTGTGATACTGGAATGTACAATTCCAGTATGTGAAACTGAAAAATGCCACCATGTGAAGCTGGAAAGTCCCCATGCGCTGCTGGGATGTATATTCCAGCCTGTTAGGAATTTTAGCTATTAATCTTCACTGCCATCACCCATTGAATTATGAATTCCTGGAAGTACAATGGGAGTCTATCCAGAACATGTCAATCCCTAAGCTTAAGGATCTTCCTTTTTCCCCGGTCTACCTAGCTTGGCGTGGGAAGGAGAGAAACAAGGTCTTTTACAGAGAGTATTTATTAAAGGTAGGCAAATAAACAAGGCAAATTACCACACATGGGAAGCCCCTTCCTCCCAGGCATGCTTAGTTACAAGTAGTTACAAAAAGAACAGATATAAAAGCACAGATACATTCTTTAGATCAGCCAGCCTCCAAAATAACAGAAAAGTCCCTAATGCGACTAGATAACTTTAGTCTAATTACTCACAGTTGTTCCTAGGCTTAGATGTTCTAAAGGAAGGGTCAGGAGGCGAGGCCTATGGCCTCCAACCTGCTACTGGCACAGAACCCCCCTCCAGGAGATTCCTTGGTTGCTATCCCTTTGTTATCTCTCGGCCACATGGCCTTGCAAGAAGTTTTATAACTTCTCCTTGGAAGCATCTGGAAGCATCCTGAAGATGCTCACTTCTTTCTTTTTTGATTGGTCAGTTCTCACCCTATGACCTGTGATGCTGACCCACATGACCTATGATGCTGACCACATACTAAAATGTAATCTAATCCCAACACCTTATTAACCCTGAAGAGGGAACTGTCCCCCTTTTAGCTAAGTCTAGATAATGGGAAGCCCCATTATCACACGCCCCCCAAATCTCAGACGGTCTGGAAACAGCTGAAGGCTGGAGACACACTGGCTGGGATTTCATCCTGGGACCTAAGAAAGGAAAAGTCAGAGAATACATGCAAACACACAATAGTACAAGTTAACCATATTATCAATAACAGACATGTAAAGCTCATCCCTCTTAACCTCCCTCCAGTTCTCTGCGTGACAAGGAGTCCGCAACCACATTGGAACTTCCAGCCACATGTTGAATGTCGAAGTCAAAGTCTTGTAAGGCCAGACTCCATCGGAGTAGCTTCTTGTTAGCCCCCGGACTGTATGGAGCCATCTGAGGGCAGCATGATCAGTCTGGAGAGTGAAGCGGCGTCCCCAGACATATGGTCTCAGCTTCTCTAGCGCACACACAATGGCATAGCATTCCTTCTCTGGAATGGACCAATTGGACTCCCTTGCAGACAGCTTCTTGCTGAGGAACAGAATGGGATGCAAGATTCCATCCGGACCCTCTTGTAGTAAGACCTCTCCCATGCCTCTGTCAGAAGCATCTGTAGCCACTATGAATGGTTTGTCAAAATCTGGTGCCATGAGCACAGGATCTGCCATCAAGGCCTGCTTCAAGGCTGCAAAGGCTTTTTGACACTCTGCTGTCCATTTCACTATCTTAGGCTTCTTGGAACCTGTCAGATCTGTTAGAGGTGCTGCCACTTGGCTGTAGTTGGGCACAAATCTCCGGTAGTACCCAGCGAGGCCAAGGAACGACTGTACCTGCTTCCTGGAACGAGGAATGGGCCAGCTATTAATAGATTCCACTTTGGCTTGCAGTGGAGTGATAGTCCCTTGTCCCACTTCATGGCCAAGGTAGGTCACTCTGTCCAGTGCAAACTGGCACTTTTTTGCTTTGACTGTCAGCCCAGCATCACTAATGCTTTGGAAGACAATCTCCAGGTGTTTCAGGTGATCTTCCCAGGAGTCTGAGAAGATTGCAATGTCATCTAAATAGGCAACAGCAAAGTCCCCGCACCCTCTTAGCAAACAGTCCACCAACCTCTGGAAAGTTGCAGGTGCATTTCGTAGCCCAAAGGGAAGTACATTGAACTCAGACAGGCCCATGTGAGTGATGAACGCTGTTCGATGCTTAGACTCTTCTGCTAGGGCGATTTGCCAGTAGCCCTTAGTCAAATTGAGGCTGGATAAGTACTTAGCATGCCCCAATTTCTCCAACAGTTCATCCACTCTGGGCATTGGATAATGTTCCGGGCGTATCATGGAGTTCAATTTTCTATAGTCCACGCAGAAACGTATGTCTGTCGTGCCCTTTTTGGGCACGAGGACAACTGGAGATGCCCATGGACTGCGTGATGGGCGAATGATCCCCATGTCCAACATCTCTTTCACCTCCCTCTCTATCGCCTCTTTGCCCATTGGTGAAACCCTTCGTGGCTGTTCTGCTGATGGCCTGCTGTCATCTGCGGCTACCACGTGTTGAGGATCTGTGGTGCAACCTGGGATAGGTGAAAACAGGGAGGTGAACTTACCCATCAATTGAAAGAACTGCTTACGTTGGATAGCATTGAGTCTTTGGGAAGGTTTAACATCTAAGTTACCACCCTCCCGGTCATAGAAAGCTCCTTCAGGCCACTCTTCTTCCTCATCTTCCTGGACTGAAAGTGTGAGAAGATAATTAGGCCTTTCATAGAAGGGTTTCAGTGAATTCACATGATACACTTTTGGCTTAACCCTAGAGTCTGGAAACTGTATGAGGTAGTTCACTGTCCCAATGCGTTCTTGCACTGTGGCAGGACCTTCCCAGGAAGTTTCCATCTTGTTAGCCTGGATAACCTTCAAGACCATCACTTGGTTTCCTTTCTCAAAGCAACGTTCTCTGGCATACTGGTCATACCAGGTCTTCTGCTTTTCTTGTGCTTGTTGCAGATTCTCATGAGCATCTGCCCATGCTTCCCTGAGAGTATTCTGCAAGTTAGTCACAAAATCAACCACATTAGTCTCTGAAGAAGGAAGAACTCCCTCCCACTGACTTCGAACCAGCTGTAATGGCCCTTTCACATCATGGCCATAGACCAGCTCAAAGGGTGAGTAACCCAGGCTTGGATGTGGGAAGAAGAGAAACAGGGTCTTTTACAGAAAGTATTTATTAAAGGTAGGCAAATAAACAAGGCAAATTACTACACATGGGAAGCCGCTTCCTCCCAGGCATGCTTAGTTACAAGTAGTTACAAAAAGAACAGATATAAAAGCACAGATACATTCTTTAGATCAGCCAGCCTCCAAAATAACAGAAAAGTCCCTAACGTGACTAGATAACTTTAGTCTAATTACTCACAGTTGTTCCTAGGCTTAGATGTTCTAAAGGAAGGGCCAGGAGGCGAGGCCTATGGCCTCCAGCCTGCTACTGGCACAGAACCCCCCTCCAGGAGGTTCCTTGGTTGTTATCCCTTTGTTATCTCTCGGCCACATGGCCTTGCAAGAAGTTTTATAACTTCTCCTTGGAAGCATCCTGAAGATGCTCACTTCTTTCCTTTTTGATTGGTCAGTTCTCACCCCATGACCTGTGATGCTGACCACATACTAAAATGTAATCTAATCCCAACACCTTATTAACCCTTGGTTTACCTGAAAAGGGAACTGTCCCCCTTTTAGCTAAGTCTAGATAATGGGAAGCCCCATTATCACAATAGTTTTGCCTCAGGATCTCCCCAGATTGAAAATGACAGGAAGGCCCTTTCTACACAGGCAGGGAAATGTGGATTAGTCTCACGTTTTCCTGCCTGTGTAAACAGGGCCATGTACTACAGTATAGAGATAATCCAGGTCAAAACTGGATTTTCTTTGCATAGTTCCTTATGGCATCCTGGGGTTTGTTGTTTCATGATGCACCAGCACACTTTAGCAGAGAAGATTATGACACCTTGTAAAACTGCAAACCCCAGAATTGTGTCTGAAAGAGGTTTGCAAGGGAGCTATGCAAAGGAATTTTTCAGCTGTCCTTGAAATCTCAAGAAGATTATACCTTCCAGTCAAGTCTCAAGTCCTGCAATAAGGAAGGCACTTTAAAAAAAACCCAAAAAAAAACCCACTGGCTTCTAGTCAAGTCTCAATTCTTCGCCCTGCAGTCGCAAGTCAACTTTCAAGTCCTGCATCAAGGAAGGCAC
This sequence comes from Ctenosaura bakeri, assembly GCA_948474755.1. NCBI lineage: Eukaryota > Metazoa > Chordata > Lepidosauria > Squamata > Iguanidae > Ctenosaura > Ctenosaura bakeri. Next base: position 178,009 of record CAOLHI010001993.1, on the reverse strand, counting down.
TTAAAACAACAACCACAACACCAGCCTCTACTCAAGTCTCAATTCTGCACCCTGCAGCCTCAAATCCTGCAACAAGGTACTTTTTTTTAAAAAAAAAGCCAGCCTTTAGTCCAGTCTCAATTCTCTACTCTCAAGTCCAGTCTCAACTCCTGTATGGGACTTTCAAGTCAAATATCTAGTCCAGTCTCAGTAATTCCTAATCCCTACCCTCCAGTCTCAAGTCAAAAGAATAGAGATTATTACTTTGCAGAGGAAGGCAGCCCGAGCAGGCACAGGCACTAGCCTGTGCACAGGCAGCAGTCCTCGGCACAGGTAGCCTACAGTGCAGCTTTATGCTGTGATTTTCGCAGGCCCAGGGGCTTGCTGGCCAATCAGGCCTTTGGTGGACCCTGGAGGCACCAATTTTTAAAAACAATTTTTCCTTTCTGCTACATGTGGTTTGTCACATGGCTCATGAGAAACCATGACAGACATTTCACTTCTCATCTTATTTTAGCTATAAGTTTACAACCAGGGACTGGTCTTGTGGAAGGAGGTACACTGGCCTACATGTGGCAATCACTGGATGAGATTGTGTGACCTTGCCCTCTGGCCCACTACTTCGGATAGGCGTCAGACCCACTGAGCCCAGAGTTTATACATGCCATTGATATTCAGCACAGAATATAGTGCTGAACTTAAATATTAAATGTTCAGTTTAAATATATTAGAATACAACCCCAGATGTAATTTCTGAAATTGTTAGCAAAGGCAATTATTATTCCAAGGGAAAAACTCACCTACTTTCCTTTTCCCCTTGTGTGTCTGGTCACCCAGGTTTTCAGGTGTCCTGAAACCTTTCCGTAACTCACCTATTTTTGGCGCTGGGGTACGGTGCTCTTGCGAGCAACCTCGGAGAGAGGATCTTGTTTCCCTGCTTCTTTGGCTCCAAACGAGCTTCACTGCACTGGACAGGAAGTGCGACCAGCCTAGCTCCCAAGGTTCTGCACACAAGGTAAGTGTGCGCTGGGGCCCGGAGCAATGTGTGACTGCACAGCATTTTCGGCTTCTAGCTGAAAATGAAAAAATGCATGAGCAGTCCCTGCCGGGCCCTGGAGCATCACTTAAATGTGAGTACATCATGTGGACCACTCCTCACTTGTGCGCAACACTCAAGAGGCCCTTTCACATCGAAAATGCCATGCAAAAAGGGCCCTGGTCTCCAATAAACTATTTGGTTGATGGATTCGAAAGATCCAGTTTGCCTATTTTGGCACAGGGATTCAGATTCGAGAATCTGGAATCCTTGCCAAGGATTCAAGGATTCGAAGATTTGAGTATTCAGTTGTCTCATCCCTACATTTTTTATGCTTTCAAAATCACTGACTGTTATAGAAATTTAGTGGAACAGTAATGAGAATGCATATAATACTGATGTGGGTCAATATAAAATTCGTACAAGGCCATGCAGTTGAGACTGCATCCTTTGACAAGATGGATCTGATGGAATGACTATTAGAAGCAAACAGGCCTCAAGACTTGTACAAAGAGATTAATAAGAGAGGAGAATCTAAGTAATGCCTTCTCTTTGTCTCACCTTTCTGTATCTTTCTTTGGTCTATATACTTAATTCTTTTGCTTCCTTCTTTCCCACTGAGGTTACTTTTCCCTTGTTCAAGAAATTAGTTAGTCTCTTTCTTACTTTTAACTGGGAAGGGAACACCCAGGTGGTTCCTGACCCAATAATAAATGCTAGCTTATGCTAGCACATGTGAGACAGCTTTTAGGGGATCTTCTAACTAGTGAGATTTTTGCATGATTTTTTTTTGCACGAGTGCCCCTTGAGCGTCGCATGAGTGGAAGCGTCGCTCTGTATTGCGCACTCCCACTTGCGTGACATTCACGAGGCTAAAGCAGGGCGCGCACGCATGTTTTGATTTTCGGCTTTAAGCAATGCTCACGGTGCCCTCGCGCACTTACCTGTGTGCGGTGCTTCGGCGAGCAGGGGCGGTCGCGCTTCCTTCCCCCCGCGCAGCCTACAACTCCCAGACTACGCTGCGGAAGGAAGGGGCGGAGTGCGAGTGCCACGGTCACGTTACAAGGAAGGCGATGCAGGAGGCAAAAAGGGCTGTTGTGAGCAGCTCACGCGAGTGGATGCTTGCGCGAGCACCGCTCCCCACTGCCACGAAGAGGTAAGGTGCAAAAAGGGCCTAAGTTTAGGCAACTTATTTTGCCTATCTCCTTTTCTGTCCTAAGATGGATTTCTTGATACAATAAACCAAAGTTTTCTTTGCTTCTTTTTCTCCTTTTTCTACTTCACAGGAGTATCCAGGGTAATTACTTTTCTTTGTCCCACAAGTTCATATTATACTGTCTCTGGTGCACTCTGCTTAATATAAATATAAATTCCTACAAATAACATTGCTAAACAGGACAGGAAACCAAATTAACATGGTAAGGGCTAAAACTGCAGGAGAAGGAGAAATATATAACCTTCTAGATGTTACTGGATATAACTTCCACATTTATTATATCAGCTGGAGTGGATGAGAATTGGATGAACTGGGACTTGGAAGATCTGGAATCAAGTCAATAGTGACCTTTTCCTTTCACTGGGTGCTATTAGGCCCATGATGCTTTCTTAGCTTAACTTCTCTTACACAGCTGCTGTTCTGGGGACAAAGTCCAGAATAGTTAAGCTATGAACACATGATATAAATTAAACAAATAAACAAGCATATTTAACCTCATGGGTTCTCCACTTTGGTATACTGCATCTTGAATAGCACAACACACTGCATTGGCCTAAATTAGTCCTAAATACAGTAGAGCTATTGAATCAATGAGATTTGCCTACAAAAACAGCAACCTGCTTTTACAAACACCATAGTAAATACTTATTCAGATCTTTCACCCAGGGCGGCAAGCTTTTTTCAGCTGAGTTCATATGCATTTAACTATTTCCTGTAGTCAGAAATTGGCAGGTGTTTTCCATCTGATGTAGGGACAGCAGTTTATTTTCCTAAATAAATTTCTATCTAAGGAGTGGCTGTCAGAGACAAAAAGAATCTGGCCTGATAAATAAACAAACACCATGTACTGAATGCCAATGAATTCAAAGAATATTAATATTTTTAAAATATGCCAAGACATAACAGCCAAAATCCTATATTCCTGATTTATTTATGAATGTGTAACTAAGTATTATCTTCTGGCCCAACCCCTCAAACCTACCTTAACAGCCAGCAGCTGCTCTGGATGATGAAGATCTGTTCTCTGGCAATTGAGGCAAGACAGGATGATGTTTCCACACACACACATACACATCCTGTTTCAACAATCTGTGGTGTAAGGAGGATTTGTGAAACAATTCCAAACAATTGTCACAGTCTCAATTCTTGGTGCAGGGTGGGCTGGAAATGTCATCCTGCTGGCCCCAACCACCAGAAGAACAGATACTATGGCTCAGTGAGGCTCACTGGAATTTAAGGTGGGATTTGTGTGGGATTTGGGGGGAATAATGTCATAATCATTAATATGTAATATAACTGAATATGGAGTAGTTATAGATCCCTAACTTTAGGTTACAAAGTCTAAAGTGCACTACAGGATGGCAGCCAACATTTTTAATATGGAAATTTTTGCCAATACACTAGTGACTTACCAGTTAGATTATTACCATGCACTCTATATAGGGTTGCTCTTGAATATGTTATGGAGGCTGCAGCTGGTTAAATATGCACCAGCTGGATTGCTGATTGGGACACCATACAGAAATAATATAACATCAGTATAAATGGAATGGCACTGGATGCCAATAAACTTAGGTCAGTCTTAATTTAGGGCACTGATGATATTTAAAACCTCAAATAGCTTGGAGTCCCAATAATGGAAGCAGCATTTCTCCCTAAATATATCTACGTAAGCACCAACATCTCCTGTAGATACTCTGCTTCTTCTGTGTTTCGCCAATGAGAACAATGCACATGGCAGAGATATATCTTTTTTGTGGAAGGAGGTGCTTTTGAAAGGCCTTATTGATTGCAGAATGCCTTCTGCTCAGAGGCCCCGTTGGCACTGATGGTGGTTTCATTCCTACATCAAGTAAAAACATAGCTCTCTATCAAAGTATTTGGTGTTGAAAGTTGTTGCACAATTATATTGCTTTGAACTGTTTTTAATTTTTTTTAAAATTTGTTTGTACATAAATATGAAATTCTGTGATATAGGGCTGGATAGAAATATTTTTTAGATAAATTTAATAATATAAAGCATTTCACAGGACATCCAAAATTCATCCAATATTTCTATTTACAGTAAACTTAATATTCTTTTCAGTAGTGTTTTATAAACTGAAGTAGCTATCCGGATTGGCTTAATATTACTTGGATTCTTTCCTACACACACACACACACACACACACACACACACACACACACATATATATATATAGGCATATATGCCTAATTGTTAAGAAGAACTACATTTCTTTCGAGATAGTGTCACAATTTACATTTTTTTTCAAATCAGACGTTAGGAGAAAATAGCAGAATTTGCTTGTTAATGCTGAAGAATGTTTTCTTTCATACGTAAATGGATGAATCCAAAAAACAATGAAGATTTGCATTATTCTGGAGCAGAAACATGCAGTGAGAATGTTGTAGTCACCTTTCAAACTCAGTAGTAGAGACCTACTTTTCTATCCTTCAGTACTGCAAGAAACACAGATGCTGATTGAGCTCCTGTTTATTTCCTCGCCAATCCCATGCCCCTACTAGGGATTGAAAGAATATCACAGTTTTCATTTCCTAGTTGAAAAACAGTTTTCAGAACAATCAGGAAACCTGGTCAGTGAGAATGACAAAGTGCTGGTAGTGTTATGAAGTTTTCACCCATCATTTCACTCATCATTCACACAAAACACAATAAAGTGTTTTGGGAAATTATTATGTGCAGAAATACAGATGACTTCTTGTGAGACATCCCTGTTTGTGTTTGTGTAAGAAAACCCCATGTTGTTCCCCACATTATTTCCAGATAACCATGTGGAGTTTTTGTGAAGGATTGCTAGCAGATTTTTTTGCACAAGACTTCAACACTTCTTTAAAAAATGAAAGTTGGCGGGGGGGGGGTTGCAGGTTTTTTAAAAGATATTTTAGATTTTTTTTCTTTAGTCCAACCCATATCTTTTGCACATATCTTGCCCACAGATAAAACAACCAAAGTGAATGGGTGTTTGGGGAAAGATTGCTTTTTCTTTTTTTTAATGCAAAAAATAGCAATTTTGCACAATCTTGCCATGCTGAATGACAGAACATACCTACAGAAGTTTCCAGTTTTGGTCCCTGACAACTCCAGGTAAGAGCTGGCAAACACTTGTCCCTGAAACCATTCAATGTTGCCAGTCAATGTCAACCATATTGAATTGATGGGATCATTATGAGGCAGTTTCCTATTTCATTTCTCCTGATAGACCCAGGAATTTAAAACTATTTATATGAGTTCATGTAACAAAACAACAGCTATCAATTTTTTTTCAGTTTTATGAAAAGGACAAACTTGATTTTCTGTCTTATCACCAGAGTCAGCTCTACTTTAAGGTAGAATGATAGGGACACTTCTGACATCAGATTTTGGGTTTCTTAAAAGACCACCAAAATGTTAATCATTATTGTCTTATTATTGTGAGAGGTGGGAAGATGTAATTATGAGATTTTCTTAATGAATATATCAGAACAATTTGGCTGGCTTTGGGTACTATAGACCTAGACCAGGGTAGATAGCAATATAGATAGTTGTTCTATCACAGGCAGCAAATTCTTTTGAAGTGACCCAGTTTTACAGTTACAAAGTATGTGCAAGCATAGTGGGTAAACACAATGGGTCACTTTCTTCATTAAACTGACAGCTCAGATTTGGGGCTGCTAATTTTCTTTCTCTACAGGTACAACCCTAAGGAAAGGGGGAAAGAGTGAGAAATTCAAACTGAAAAATATGTTATACTTATTTAAATTGAGTTAAACTTATTCTTCACTTATTAAATCAAAAATAAATATTAGTGGAACTCTTTCCTTCCTTCCTTCTTAAAAATAACATTCTAGTAATTTATATTCCACCGTTTCCCCAGAATTGAGACTCAAGGTGGCAATTTATTTCGAACAGAAGAAATCTGAATCCCTAGGAGAGAGCAAGGTGATTTTTCTGTCCTGCTGCTTAAAACATTCCTTAGAAGTGTGGCCACACCACAAGGTGTCCAAAAAAAGGACAAAGAGAAAAAACACCTTACCAAGAATCAGATACAAATAGAAGAGGAGAGAAATAAAGAGCTATTTTCTGTAGTAGCAATTGTCTATATAAGTAGTAGGCGCTGAAAGGATCCCCCACAGCGCCATGAGCTCAAGTCTTTATATTCTTTTTCTGGATTGGATTCATGTGCACAGCCAGACATGGATATTATGCTTTCTGAAATGTCAGAGCTTGAGAAGATTTCTCTCAGCCTGACAAGACTGGCAGATGAACAGAGTTCAGTTACCATCTCTTAACTAAAATACTTGGCAATTGTGCATCTCAGCTTTAAAGGACAATGAGAATGTGCTTCCTTTGATTTGATAAATGCTGAGGGATTGGCACTATATTCTATGCTTGAAATAGTTTCTGGAGGAACTGGGTAGTAAGTAAATGAACTGAAGACATGCAGTTCCCCTCAGATCTTTGCTCATTTTAAGCTTAAGACAAAAACACTTGATATGGCTGAAGTGTCAGCACCTTCACTCTGTTCCAAGACATTTGTCATCTGGGCAAAACATGTGCCCACCTCATGTCCTCTACAGTTGACCACCTTTAAGGCCCTTTCCACATCTTATCTTTTTTCCAGTGCTGGGGTGCGGGGATCGCAAGAGCAGCCTCTGGCAAGAGGCTCTTGCATCCCTGTTGCTTCAGCTCCAAGCGAGCTGCCTTCTTGCACGAGAGCCCTGCCTCTTTCTTCTGCAGTGCAGCCTGGGAGTTTCCCAGACTGTGCTGGGGCAGGAGGCGCGGCTCCGGAGGCTCTGCATGCCAGGTAAGTGCGTGCGGGGCCCAGGAGCAATGTGCGATTGCACATCATTTTCTGCTTCCAACCGAAAATGAAAAGGTGCGTGATCAGCCCCTGCCAGCCCCTGAAGCGTTGCACAATTGTGAGTGTGTCATGCAGATTGCTCCGCACAATCACACGATGCTTCAGGTGCACTTTGACATGACAAATGCCATGTGAAAAGGGCCTTAATAATTTGTTTGATGATGTAAATAGCTTGAGACCAGAACCATATCTGAATCTACAGCACCCTGTGCATATGGGAGTGATTAATATTCCTCCCCACACTTTCACAGGGACATCAGTGAGGGATTTCACTGATGGCTTTCAAAAGAGATGTCAGGAATAAAATATTCTTGGGAGGTAGCACTTTCAAGAACTGGCAAAAGTAGCCAGATGTTCCTATATCATAGAACTATTTTTTTTCTCTCCATCCTTCTTTCTCTCCCCCAATCTTCTCCCAATTCCCCGTGGTGTCTTTACTCCTTCAGGCTGTCACAGCTCAACTGGCACACATACATTTTGGAGCCAGCCAACATCAAATATGCTCCTTTTACAATTGCTCTGTAGGTAGAAATGTTGGGTTTTCTTATATTATTTAACACAAAACACCCATTTCATTGCTGCGAAAGGTTCAGTCCTAGAGGACTGGAGTTCCCCCATGTTGTTACCCCAAAAGGTGGGTGTGACTCAGAGGTCCACCCACAATACCAGTGCCTCCATGTAACAATGGGGAATATTAGCTCAAAGGAGAGGCCCGCAAGAAGGGAGTAACCTAGCAGGATCTTTTACACCTGTGTATACAAGTTCTAATGCAGAGGCACTAGTGGAAGATTCAAAGAATGTTTGTTTTATTGGGGAGAATTAACAATCACACACAAGATCCAAGCATTCTCACTACCACAGAAGGCAAACTGAAGGAAGAGGGAGAAAAAGTTAGGGCAAAGTGGGTGATATTTACCTGTCCTTCAGGGAGGAGACAAAGCAATGAGGCTGAGCTTAAGGGCCCAAGGGTAGTACAAGAATGGGAATCAGAGTAGCAGAGTGATATCCTATTTCCAGAGTACTATGAACTATCTGGATCAGATCCAAGGTTTAAATACTGTTTTTTCTGGTCTGGGGGGAGGTGTTAATGAAGACTAGACCCAATGGGGTCCAGAATGAGCTAATGGTCTTAGCATTAGGTGAGAAAGGATTGATGGGAATCATGATAGCTCCTTAATAGGTGGGGAGATGAGGGAAAAAGGAAAGTTTCTTCAGGCAGAGGAAGCGGGTTGAAGACAATCAATTTGTAGTTCCAGTGCTGTTTTTTTCTGAGGGTCAAGTCATTGAGGAACGGTTGCAAGCTCATTATCATTGGAGCTTTCCTGACTATGACTTTGCAGTGCCCTTAGATCCCATCTGACCTACCTTGAAACACATGTGTTCAGCCAGTCCTCTTTGCCAGCATAGATTTTTGGCTTTAGCAGTATTCAATTTGTATTTTTTGCCAATCAGATGATATTTGTCAATGATACCATATCATGGAGTGGGAGTGTACAGCCTGGTATTAATGTCACATTACATTTTTTTAAGCAAATCAATGACATTTGCAGACATCCATTTTAGAATAAGGAAAATTTCCACACCCAAAGAGCAATGTTATATTTGAGAATTGTATTGTATTTGAGGAGCTTTCTTTGAAACCCACATCCAGCTACATGGCACACACAGATGGATGGGTACAGAATATTCACAAACATCTTCAATTTAAAAGGATGTTTGACAAACTGAAGCACTATTGACAAAATCATAACCTGTGCCCAGATTTTCCCCATTTTAGTACTACATTGCCAAAAAAAGAGATTTTTTTTTAAATTTGATATTTCTGAAAATCCCTCCCAACATCCCCTGCAAAATACATTGTTTTCTGATTAAAAGTGGCATGATTTCTTTTCCTTTACTGTTAAAAAAGCATTTAAAAAAATTAAAAAAATTAATCTCTCCCAGCTTGAACTTATTTGCCTTGCTTAGCATATTAAAATGAGCAACGATTTACATTCTTTTGTAAGTACTATTTAAACAGTACTTTAATATGCATATGCAATTGTGGTATTATTCTACCTTCCCTTGGTCACTTTCTTTTGGTAGCTGATTCGTATTCCCAGTCAAAAGTTCCCCACCCAAAACACTTTGTCAGTATTCACCAAATGTCAGTCCAAAGCCAATCTAGTTAGTTTGGTCATAATTTAAAGCAGATTGTTCCCTCATGTGTCCTCTCATCCTAAATGAGGAATTGATTTGCATACCATACTCTGTGGTACACTACATACTTGTATACTGCATATTTTGAATATGCAGTAAAGGGCTTTGCCGCCCAACCCACGAAATAACGAGACCACAAACAGAGCTTGGGTTGAACTAGGGCAATTTATTAATATGCCTACTTAACAAGGGTTGAACTTAAACTTAATTTCAACTTGCTCATGAACTTGAACTTGCAGAGACCTGAGGGGAAAGAACAGGGGGAGTATATAGCATCCTCGGACTAGGGTCAAGAGGCCACTCCCGACCATCTCCCCTAGCCCGTTGGGCGAAATACCGGGCCCCAAAGCCGACCTCTAAGGTTGCCTGATGGCTTTGGCCAGCTCTTTTCTGGAAGGCAAGCCCCGAGGCCCACCCCCCGCTGCACAGCAAGTGGGGTGATCCCAGGGCTCTCCCCAAGGATATAATTTATCCTACACCCCACAATGGGGGGTGCCATAGGTATACGTCGAACCTAAATCCCCCCCTGCCGGCCTGCCTAGTTAAAACAATGACAGCCTATTTAATTCTGGCCTCAGACACCACCCTGTAAGCCAATTACCCCACCTTAGGCGCAGTGTAGGGTAGGCGAAAAACCCCCTGTGGAATAAGGGGGAGAAAAATTCCTACCCGGCCCCGAAGCGACCAGCTATCTTACACTGAAACCGCAGGTGGGCGGGTGGGTGCCTGTCTCATCGAGAATGGCCGCCAGGGAGGAGGCGCAGGCCCAAAACTCCTGAGCCCCGCTCCCTCTTTTCCCGACGGCCAATTGGCATGCAGTCTCGTCGGGAGGGCCACAAAGGCCGTCCCCCCCGCCATCGCTTACTCAGCGTTTGGGGACGAATTGCCGCCCAACCCACGAAATAACGAGACCACAGACAGAGCTTGGGTTGAAATAGGGCAATTTATTAATATGCCTATTTAACAAGGGTTGAACTTAAACTTAATTTCAACTTGCTCATGAACTTGAACTTGCAGGGACCTGAGGGGAAAGAACGGGGGGGGTATACAGCATCCTCGGACTAGGGTCAAGAGGCCACTCCCGACCATCTCCCCTAGCCCGTTGGGCGAAATACCGGGCCCCAAAGCCGACCTCTAAGGTTGCCTGATGGCTTTGGCCAGCCCTTTTCTGGAAGGCAAGCCCCAAGGCCCACGCCCTGCTGCACAGCAAGTGGGGTGATCCCAGGGCTCTCCCCAAGGATATAATTTATCCTACACCCCACAATGGGGGGTGCCATAGGTATACGCTGAACCTAAATCCCCCCCTGCCGGCCATGGATAAGGGCAAGCTTCTGCTTAGTCCTTTCCCCCCCATCCCCTCAGAATCGAGTCCAACCCCTTTTGAAGATCCCGTAAGAATATCTGATTGCCCTCCGGTGATAAATGCACCCCATCACGCCAATAGAGTTCCATTTTACTAAAGATAATATCGTCGTGAGGGATATAATAACCCAAGCCCCATCTCAAGGCGACCCAAATCTCCCTGTTTGCCAACCGACGTGCTCTTTCGATACGCCAGGGATCAGCACCCCCACCTCATGTCCTTCTTTGCACCAATGCCGACCATGCAATAAGAGTGTGAGGCCAAGCCTCGTGAATAAACCGCATATCCTGGATGGTCTGAATCACCAAGGCCTTTCCTTTCAGTAATCCAAGGTCATTACCCCCCAGGTGAATGACCAGCACATCCGGAGGAGGAGCTTTCCACTCCTTGAACAACAAAGGTAGCAATCCATGCCACTGCAAGCCTCTTTTTCCAGACCAACATATGGATGCTCGATCACCTAGACCCAGGTTCGAGCCCATAGGACCACTCCGAGCCTGCCGTTCAGCCCAAAAAATGAAGCAGTGGTCACAGATCAGCACCCGCTCCCTCACTTCCACAGCAGGTCGATCTGTAAGAGAGTCAAAGTATTAATGTAACTCAATAGGCCGGACATAGCGCCGGAACGCAGAGGACTTCCACCTACCAATCCTCTTGATGTCCTCAGCCTTCATGCCCAAGCCTGCCGCAGTAGAGGCTGCCCCTATACGAAAGGAGTGTGTACCAAAATTCACTCCATGCAAACCCAAACGTAGCAGTGCCTTTTTGGTAACTGTCCAAAATTGATATCTGGTGAGAGGGGTTGTATCTGCGTGACAGAAAAGTGGGCCCGCCAGGGATCCCCTGTGACCCATGTACGTTCTCATTGCCCTCACCGGGCACAGTACTGCCTCATTGCATTCCTTTCAGGTCACCCTAGTGCCTCTTTTGGCCTGATCCGTTTTAGAGCTCCTTAAAACCACAGTGAACTGTCGTTCTCCCCATGACAGGTCTCGGAATTCCAAAGCCCTGCCAGATCTGTCGGTTTTACTCTGAACCACCAATTCACTTACTCGTAAGGCCCCAAAGAATGCCGTGAGGGCCGCAGTGTGGAATAAAAGAGCTTCATATGGTGATGCGCACACACACCTCCATGTCTCGCTCAAACCTCTAAGAATATCTGGTGAAAGCGGCTGCCTGCCGTTGTGAACTGTTCCCCGCTGCCTGACACAACCCTCAATGAACTTAGGTATTCTAAAATCGCCTGTATAATCCACCAGGCCTCGTGCTTTGGACCAAAAGGCCAAAGCCGACATTTTTGACCTAATGCAGACAGGAGAAGTGCCAGCCTGCTTAAGAGCGACACAAAACTGTAATAAGTGGTCCACTGGAATTGGTCAGGTGTCCCACAACCCCTTGGACTTACGGAAGGTGGTGAATTCACTAGCCGCTCTATTATAGCTCTTCATTGTGCTGGGCGCGATAGACATACCTATCATCCTTGTTACCTCACCCCGCCAAGGTTCCACAGTCCCGTGGGCATCGGCTCTGGTAGAAGTGCTGCATTGGGGGCCAGCTCCCTGAAGCAATCCATCTGCATGCGGGAAAGAGAGTCAGCCAAGCGATTGTCCACGCCCGCCACATGCACAGCCTTGAAAAGAATGTTAAAGCGTAAACATTGTAGTATGAACGCCCGCACAAGTCTCATGACCCGTTGTGACTTTGAGGAAAGTTTATTGATCACCCTGACCGTGGCCTGGTTGTCACACCAAAAATGAACTGCATTATTGGCTAATTCTTGTGACCAAAGGTGAACAGCAACCAATATCGGGAAAAATTCCAGGAATGTGAGATCTGAAGTGATCTCCTCATCCATCCAACTCTGGGGCCACCTCTGTGCACACCACTTACCTCTGAAGAAGACGCCAAAGCCTACAGAACCAGCTGCGTTGGAAGATATCTGTAAAGCGTCCCTTACCCTGAGCTCTTCCAACCAAAAGGAAATCCCGTTGAAATCCTTAAGAAATGCTTGCCAAACTTCAAGGTCCATCTTCATGACTCTGGTGATCCTGATTCGATGGTGAGGCTTGTTGACACCCTTGGTGGCGTCACAAAGCCGTCTAAGAAAGGCCCTGCCAGGTGCTATCGCCCTGCAAGCAAAATTAAGGTCACCCAGGATCTCCTGAAATCCCCTAAGTGTCGCCTTGCGTCTGCTCAAGAAGGACGCCACCCTCACACGCAGGTCATGTACCTTAGCTGGCGGCAATTTACTAGTCTGATTAACGGTGTCTAATTCCATTCCTAGAAACATGAACCTTTGTGTGGGACCCTCCGTTTTTTCATGTGCTAAAGGCACACCAAGCTCTTCCATCAACGCTGTAAATTCTGACAGCAGGAAGGAGCATTGCCCCGAACCTCTCCGTCCTACAAACAAAAAATCATCCAGATAATGCACTACCCCTTTCATACCTGATTTTTCTTTAACGGCCCATTCCAAGAAGGTACTGAAGGTCTTGAAGGCAGAACACGAGACTGAGCATCCCATTGGGAGAGAACGGTCAAGATAAAATTTGTTCTCAAAGGCAAAACCAAGGAGCTCGAAATCAGCTGGGTGAACGGGCAACAGGCGAAAGGCTGACTTAATGTCTGCCTTTGCCAACTCGGCTCCAATCCCCAGCCTGCGTATAACTCTAACTGCTGCATCGAAGGAGGTATATCTCACAGAGCATAACTCCTCCGGAATGGCATCATTCACGGACTCCCCTTTGGGGTATGATAGATGGTGGATCAACCTGAACTCACCAGGTACCTTTTTAGGGACAATCCCAAGAGGAGAGATTCTGACATTAGGTGTCGGAGGGTAATCGAAGGGGCCCAGCACTCTGCCCTCCGCAACCTCCTTGCTTATCTTCTGACGTACTATGTCTTCACTGCCTATAACAGACTTAAGATTCTTAGCCATAAAAAACTTCCGGGGACCAAAACTGAGAATCCTAAAACCTAACGTGAAACCGTCTCTCAAATACTGCGCTGCCGCCCAGTCCGGATAAAGCCGAAGCCAAACCAATAACCACTCCAGTTTAATTGGACTGGGCCCCTTTTTGAAAAGGCTGCTGGTTACCTGGCTGTTTACCAGTGCCCTCTCTGGGGCCAGAACCGCCCACTCTTCCCTTATTACAGTTGCGGGCCAAATGTGGGCCCCAGCAAATTCCACAAAGGTGTTTGTACTTACATGGGCGCCACGTGCAGGACCCTTGTTTTCCAAACTCCCAGCATATCTGGACTGCTTGTTGTTCCTGTGGACCCTGTGCCCGTGGAGTACTCCCCGCCTTATTTAACTGTACTAGATGGCCCGAGTGGACTCGTTCCCCGAAAACAGGACGACCCGGCCACGTGGACTGCATCCACATCTCCATGTCGATGCGGTCCCAAGGCCTGGGCTCGCTGCCCGCTGGACCCGGAGGCCGCCGCCACCACGCGACAAGTCGATTCGCCGCCGCTGTTGCCGCCGGGCTCTGAGGGAAGGGGAAGGTCACACAGCGCCAAGTGGCGCGAGAGCCTGCAGGAGCGACCTCCTCCCTTGCCTGTCTCGTCGAGAATGGCCGCCGGGGAGGAGGCGCAGGCCCAAAACTCCTGAGCCCCGCCCCCTCTCTTCCCGACGGCCAATTGGCATGCAGTCTAGTCTCGCGGGAGGGCGGCAAAGGCCGTCCCCCCCCATCGCTTACTCAGTGTTTGGGGACGAATTAATCATTGTGAGGCTAGTTTGTTTGAACCTAGATAGTTTATGGTGGGGGGGAGTCATTCAGCTAAAATTTAATCAGCCATGTGGAAGGGTGGGTCTAAAAGAGGTAAGAATGATGAACAGATAAAGACCAATATAATGCCAAGATACAGGAAGATGAGTGTGAAAGACCTGTAACATACAAGAATCTGGAAGGGGTCTTGTTTTCAATGACCAAACAATAGCTTAGAAAAATAAATAAATGAGCCAAACTATTTACCAAGTTCCTCCTTAAGAACAAAATCCTGCCCACCCAACCCATTTCAGGTTGTTGTTTTTTTGTTTTTGTTTTTTTACCTGAGTATTCTCCCAGTCTCTCAGTTGTGGAAACTTTAAAAAACATTTCAGCTTAATATTCTGTATTTAAAATTTTCCTCCTTATTAGTAGTATAGATGACCCATGAATGTTATTTCCAATACTACATTGTGAAAAAGTCACAGCTAAAATGCTTCAGTAGTCAGTCATTCTTCCTTGCTTTCCATTAGACAAGGAGACTTTAATTAATGGAGATGCAGGATGGTCAACTGGTCAAAACACAGAATACTGAAAAGGTCAGGGTCATATAGATAATGGGTATTTAAAGATCTGATATTATAATTTCTGTACACTTTTCAGTAGCTAGAAGGAAAAAAAATAAAAGAGGGAAAAATGATGGCAAATTATTCCCTTCTTCCGATAAAATATGATAATGAGATTTGGAAAATAGCATCCAATTATGCCACTCACTACTTCTTTAGAAGGATGCTGTTAAGACTATTTTTCAATCTGACATTCCTTCAAGAATATCCTTGGGAAAATAGCTCCTGGTGACTTTTTTGTCTAGTTCCTCAAGAAAAACTTTTCTTTTCATTGTTTGCGAGGCTAAATTTCAGCTCATGGAAAAAGGAGGATAGAAAGCTCAGATACTAGCCTGGTCAGTTCACTTGAGTTCTCTACTACAGACTTTTGAGGCATTATGTATGTGCTGAAGTACTGCTTTAAGTCTATAGTCACCTTTGAGGCTCAAAAATATCAGCACGGTTATTGGGACATTTATGGAAGCATATGAAAGTGGCCCTTTTACAATTATTTAAAAATGGTTTTGAATGTGTTCACCTACTCTGTTGAACTGGCCTCCCCCTGAATTGACTTGCTATTAGTAATGTCAACACTTACCCAAATCATTTAGTCAGGTCATCACAGTATGTGATCTCTGATTGCCTAGAATTATCTATTTGAGTAACATAGGTAGGATAGCTCTACTTTTGAGGATGCTCCTGAGAGACCATCAGGTGAAGATTCAAAGAACAAAGGGTTCCATTTTTAGGGTGAAATTACTGAACTGTCCCTGAATTTAGTAACAAAAACAAAATTGCAGAATTGCTGCAGAATAAAATATCACAGGTGGTCATCCTATAGCACTTCTTCTTTACAATACATTTAGTAGATGTTATGATTTAGGCCCCTAATCGAGAATACTTTTATGCATACATATTTGATGCCAGCTAAATGATGTATCATGATAGTAAAGGGCAGGAGAGTCTGACTGTGAACACTTGCTCTCAGTGCTTGGTTTCAGATTTTCATTGTCTATCTTGAATTAAGGATTTTTGACATCTTTTATAGCTTGTTGTCATTATGCGACTTTTATGTTGATCTGGTGATAGATGGCATGGCTATTATATACATCTTCACTAGGGATGGAAAGAATATTTTTTAAAAAATTGAAAATTTCATAGTTCAAGATTTGGTCTGTGCAAAACTTGCACACTTTTTTTTCACAGAAAACAATATATTCTGTGCAGGAAACAGCTATTTCAGCACTGAAAATAATATTTCTGCTTGGAAGTAATATTTTCTGCACATAAAGAATTGTTTCATGTTCAGAAAGTACTTCTTTTTGTCCAAAACAACCACATGGAAATTTTGTACAAAAAGTCCCAAATTGTGAGTAAGCTTTGAAAAATGTGTAGGTTTGTTTGTTTTGTTTTGTTTTTTACATCTTTCAGGCAGTGAGAAGAAAATTGCTAAAATTACTCAATACTTCCTCTAAGGGGAAAAAAAAAGAACTTAGGAAGAATGGCATCTCTAATCTCCACACTTCTTATTTAGCAGATGGGAAGATCAGGTTCTTCTGATAGGGTACAAAACTATTGACAATTTCTCTTAACTGTTTTAAAGGTAAAGCTGTCATCTCATTATTCAGGTTTGAATCTTCCTAGTCTTAGGTCACAAATATTCTACACAACATTTCCTTAATTATACACACTTGTCTGGGAATAAGCTCCATCGATCTCAGTAAGGCTTATTTCTGAATAGTCTTACTTAGGATTTCATTGTAATATTTCATAAAGAGAATTATCGGTGGTTGATCCACTGTACTTCTAGACAAAAAGGTATTACTTTCTGCAACTGAGCCAAAATAAGACCACAAAGAAACACAAGAAAAGTTTCAATGTGGTTCAAAGGGTACAACCTAAATTTGATAGAAGTAAGATTTTTTTCTTTAAAAGTAAAAAAACAAAAAAAAAGGGGGGAAGGATGGAGGGAAAAATCTAGCACCATAATGAGAAGTAAATGTGCTCAGCAGCCATGTAATACTGAGTGTCAGATAAAAGGAAAATTAATCCAGGAGATAGAATGGGCTGTTATAGAAGTAAATGGCTACCTGGCACCTTGAACCTATTTGGAAGTGACAATGTACTGCAACGCTTTGCTACAGGTCCCATTTGTTGGCTTTTAACAAGAAGGTCTCTTTCACGGCTGCCTTTTTCAACCACAATGGATAGGCATGGCTATCAGTCAAAAAAGACTCCCTCGCTCCCCAAGAAAGTCAGATCTGGTAGCCGAAGTCACACAGAACAGATGCTATGTGACTTCTCTAAAGCAAACACATATTTCTTTTACCATGAACTTTCATGGATGATGACCCCCTTGCCAAGTTGTGTGGGATGCAATATTTGAGCCTCAGATATATGTGAACAGGTACACAATTGTAAGATCAGGTTGAATGTATTTATTTTACTCTCTAACAACACTGTAGCCTGTATACATACCAAAGGCTCAAATACTGCAGATATCTGAAAAGTGGGGAATTATAAACCATTAAAACAAATGCCAAAGTCTGTTAGGTTCAAGCATGATTTTTTTTTTTTTTTGGCATGCTGAAACAGACAGATATGGGTGCCTGAATGACAGCAGCCATCATGATATTTTAGATTTCATAAATTGTATACACTGATTTCTTTCTAGAAGAAAAGGAAATCCTCTCAGGAGTTATTTTTAATGCAAGCAGCAGTATTTATAGCTGCCATCTTTCTTGCTTTCCTTTTGATGGAAAAGGAAGAAGTTCCTGTTTAAGTGACCAGACATAATCTATCTGCTTTTGGAAAGAACAAGATGAAAGTTTTCATTAAGATAAAATGGTGTAGTGAATTTTTCAGAATATGTATTCTTTAGAATAAGACAAGGCAATCATTGATGAAGATAAGATACAATTGAGGTTTCCTTTCATCTAGCTTATAAAGATGTTTGATATTTACAGAGTTATCATGAGGTAGATTAAGCATATCACCTACTGAGGGGTATCATCCATCCTTTGCTATAAATCTGAAAGACTGATAACCTATGCATAGACTCACATAGGAGAGTTTAAGCTGACTTTGGCTTAGGGGAAAAAAATCAAGATGGTGAAGCTCCTCCTCTACTGAAATATCTGAGGAATTTTGAGAAAAGCCACGAAAGACTAGAAAAGATTGACAAAGCTTCTTGGACAGAGAAGCAGTGGTATTCAAATATCTTGAATTGACATCAAGCACGCTTACCTGACACAAAGAGATCTTGACACAGTTGCTTAAAGATTACCTCTGTTTGTATCACCACTTTGTGAATTGTACACTGATTATGAAAACAATTACACCACCAGATCTTTTTTCATAGTTTTCTTTAATTAAAAGAGAATCTACTGATTTTCAACCATTTTTAGACAAAACTCAAAAACACTGTGACTTTTTTGAGTGGCAACTCTCATAATAACTCAAACAGTATAGCCAGTTGTGGCCATGTTATCTAGCGGATTCTACAAGCCATAGTCCAAAACAGGAACTTTTCAGAAAGATGTTGTTATATTTACCTTACCCCAGTATTATTTATAAGTATGAAAAAGATTACTATCACTAGGAACAGCAAAAATCCAAATATATAGACATTCAAGTTGATTTATGTGAGTTTGTGTATAACTGACGATAACCCAACTTTTCAAAATACTAAAGTTTACTTTTTCCATCTGAACCAAAAAGACAGTACATGTGGGAGATACATGCATAAGATTATGCAGATCTCTTCTAATTGGAAATAGTTTGGAAATGGTTTTACACTGTCAGTGTCATTATTTATTTTTCACTGAAAAGAAAACAGGAATCATTCTTTGGATTGGATAGTACAGCCAGTGGTGTCATTTCTGCTGATTCATTCCAGTTCACCTGAACCAGTTGATAAAATCTGTCAGGTGTGTTGAACCACTTTGGGACAGAAAACAAATAAACAAACAAAAAATCACAGTTAAATTCTTGAAAGCTTGATAAATGTGTGACAGCACAAGTGAAATGAAAATAAACATTATTTGCAATTATTTGAAAGTAGTCTGTTACAATAGAAAGCATGACTCCTTTTATTCTTCTCCAACCTCCTCTAGATGACTAAATTGGGAGCCTCTCCTCCAGCAGATTTCATATTTACACTGGAAATACAAAAGTGAGCATGCATGTGAATATGAGCTTCCCCAAAGGTATGAAGGGAACTGGAAAATACCAAGATGTATCATGTCCATTCTCCTGCCACCACCTAAAGACAGGGATGCTAATGAGATGCTGGTTGGAAGGATTCCTGCTGAGGCAGCACCAACTTTAAAGAGATGAAGGAACCCCTGCTGCTGTTGCTACAGCTAGTGTACATGCAACTGAATGCTCTGAGGAAAAACCAAGCCAATTCCGGCTGAAGCTGCCCTTTAGCTCTTAATTTTTGTGTTCCTTAATATGTACACATTTGGGGGAAAGTTAGATAGAATCAGTTGTTAATTATTTTGAATTGCACTACTGCCCTGCCCTGGTGGCGCAGTGGTTAAATCCTAGTACTGCAACCACAAGGTTGTGAGTTCAATCCTGCCGGGCTCCAAGGTTGACTCAGCCTTCCATCCTTCCGCAGGTCGGTAAAATGAGTACCCAGCTTGTTGGGGGCAATTAGCTAAAAAATACATTGTAAACCGCTTAGATAACACTCAGTTGATAAGTGGTATAGAAATAAATGCTATATTACTGAGTATGGCAGTGGAAACAACTGTCTACTGTGGTAAGTTATCTGTGGTAAATGGCTGGCTATATTTACTCGGAAGTACATTCAATTGCTTTCTGGATTGGGGTTGCTGAACAGAGAAACTTTGCAATAGGAGTGTGTGTGTCTCAATGTGTAGACGGTCTTAGCTTCTATACCCAGATACAAATTGTAGTGATTTGGGTGTTGGACTATGACCCTGAAGACCAGCATTCAATTCCCTGCTTGGTCATGGAAATCTACTGGGTGACCTTGGACACATCACACAGTCAGCCCCAGAAAACTTCATAATAGGTTTTCCTTGGAGTCACCATAATTAGGATGTCTTGAAGGCAGACAACAACAACAACTACAATGTGTGCCAAGAAATATGATTTTATGCAACGGAGTCAAGCTGGTGGGATCTGTAGCCAACTATTTAAGGAGGCTGCCTGCTCCCTTCCCCTGGTACACTTGTTACTTATTAAGCACTTGCCTTTGCTCCCGAGATGTGAGAAGGATAGAATTTCATTTTGAGGTCTGGTGGGCTTGCCTTGGCCCAAGTTTCTTGGGCCGTCCATGAGGGGGATGTGATTTGTGTTCCAGAATCCTCACATTGATGGATGATAGCAGAAAAAAGATGCACATATTAGCACATATTTGCTATAAAATGTGTACAACAGAAATGTGTATACAACAATGCTTAAATATGCTTTAGTCAGGTCAAAACAATCACACAAACATGCATTCATTTGGGGAAAAATGCTCAAAAACAGACAAAAGGAAGAAGTGAACAAAAACTCATCAGAACAAGATATTGAGGTGGAGATAGGAAAAGGAGGGCTTAGTATGGGGAATTCTGATTAGGTGTTTAATCAAATGACATGGGAGTCAGGGAAGAAGGTGATTTGGCTGGATTTGTTTTGACTGGGTTGTGTTAATCCCACATTGTGCTATGTCCCTGAATAGGAGATATTGTTGTTAATGGAGTTCCCTAAGAATGAGTAGAGTTGTCCACAACTGAACAATGTAGATAGAACACATAAAATCCATATTCACTATGCTGACAGGAGAAAATGGAAGCATTCAACAATATCCAGACATGACAAGTTCCTAAACCCAGTTATAGAGGTTTTTGTCAGCCCTTTGTGAGGCATCATATTTGAGTTTCTAGACTTTTCAGTATATTTATTAGTACATTTTCCTAAATTTATTGCATATGTTTAACATTTTCCCCCTACAGACAAAGGATGTTTGTCTTCATATTGATTTTATTTGCAATGCTTTCCCCCTCCCACTGTGTAATATATACAGACTGTCATGCTCCGTTAATCTGAGTATTTACGATGCAGGATATATTTTATTTCAAAAGATGCTGTTTCAGCAGTCTGAAACTCTGGAAAAATATTTTGAAGTTTACAACTTTACTATCCAGAGAGTTTAATATGATATGTCAGAGGAACTTAACACCAAAATTTCTATTGACCTTAGCAAAAATACCATTTCCTATTATTTTGTTTGAGGAAGGCCTTTGGGATAATAGTTATTTTCAGAGGTGTTTCTTTCCTCCCTTCCCCCCCTTTGGCAGCAGCAAAGTGTTTGTCTGTTTACCTGTGCTGAAATAAATTCATTACATGACGTGTGATATAAGCTGCTTGCTAATGTTGAGCATCTTCAGAAGACCACAGTTAGCAAAAAAGTGCCAATGAAAGCAATCCATCTTTTTTGTACTGCCAGCATTCTGTGTCTGTGTCCTACTGTTTACCGAGGATTTGTAGCAATCTGAAGTTTGGGGAAATGAAGTCTCTGAACTAATAAAATAAAATCGTAACTCATGATTCTTCAAAGCTACACACTCAGTGGGTAAGCTCTGTTTGTTGGGAATGATGCTGAAATTTGACTCAGCCAGTGCCCAGAGGTCCTGCATGAGTCATGAGGCAATAAGAACGGATGTAATCATTCTACGTGATCATCAGAAGTCCTAACGTTATGCAATTAGTCCTTCTTTCTCTTCAGTTCAAGTCAGGTATGTAAATGATTTCACAAGATTGTATAAAACATGGAACAACTCAGTCCTATTTATTCTTTGAGCAGGTAATGGATAAAATCAATGTAAAAGAAAAGTGGGTAAAACGTGGTCTGCTGTACTCCCGAAGGATGTTATTTTAAATCTTGCTGTGTTACTCTAATTACCTTCACTGGTCAGCTCACACAAGAAACACACACAAGACTGTTTGCAAGTCTGCATTTCCTGCACCCTTAGGAAATTTTACTCCTAATGGATGCTTCCCACCACTTGCCTCTTCCTCCATCTTCCTAGTCCCTTTTGTCTCTACTTTCTGCCAGTCATTCCAGAAAGTCACTGTAAAGCAGCACCCCACCATAGAGTGCAGCTGAAGTTGCTAATATAATTCAATTGTACCCGTGACCATCACATTTCCAGCACCAATGAGCTGTCCGTCCCTGATCTAGGGATGGACAGCTATAGGGGGAAAAAAGGTCCCAGCAAATTGAGAAAATTATATAAATAATTCTCTATCAAGTAATATCTAACTAAAATGCAAGTTCTACCAAGTCATCCCATTTGTCTGCCATATAAAAAATGTAATGTTTGCTCTTTCTTCAATTAATAAAACATCAGATTAAATTACTGGTTTCATTGATATCCAACCATTTCAATAAGCATTCTTGACTTGACAGAAACTGAGGCATCATGCTCAGATGCTTTTAGCCAAGATTAATAAATTTATTATAATTAGTTTTGGAATACAGGAGATATAACACTGGATTATTTTTAGGAAGCTCGAATAGAGAATGAAGTATTATGATGGCCACCACAACTTGCAGAATTACATTTCTTATTGAGAGGACTACCAAATTACCATATGTAGTATAATTCTGCCTTATTAATTAATATTTATATACTGAGGCGGATAGTATCCTATTTGGTTATACAAATGTCCAGCACTATCAGAACATGAATCTGCTAGATTTCTTGAACATATAGGGCCATATAGGTCCATATTTTAGGCAAGGTGGACAGGGATCTACATTAAAGCTTCTGAGATACCCAAGATCGTCCTAGGCTTATGCTTACAAGGTGAAAGTGAGGTAGAAACATTTTCACTGTTTCCCTCTCTTGGTGGATTGTTTTAAAATGGATTCTGTCCCACTGAAACTATGAAGTGGGGACTGATCTGTGCCAGAACCAAGGCTGACTTAAATTAAGCACTGGTTGAGAGGAAGATCTGGGAACTGGAGAGTTGTAGACTTTTCATAATAACAACATCTCCCAGCACACCCACTGTCATATCTCTAGCATACCTTCCATACACATCCACACACAATTCTAATGTCAGCATTCAGAAAACAAGGAAAGTACCCCGTCAGTGAGATAGCCAGTTTGTTGTAGTTTGAGTGCTGAATTTAGACTCTGGAAAACCTGGGGTTCAAATCTCCTCCTTGGCCATGGAAACCCAGTATGTTACCTCAGGCAAGTCACATGGCAACCTTATTCTGATCAAATCATGCCAGGAAAACTCTGTAATAAGGTCTTGTTAGGGTTGTCATAAACAGGGAATGGCATGAAGTGCAATAATAGGCAGCCAGAGAGATTTCAGTGGTGACTAAGATGATGGTGACCTGAGCTGAACATTTCCCTTTTAACTTCTCTCTCTGCCCACATGTGGGTTGGGAAATGCACAGAATGTAGCAAACCCTCCATCCTATACATATTTGACTGAGAATATTTTTTGTATTGAATATGATATAACTTCGATATAATATAGGAGTGTACTATAAGTTATTGTATATACTGCCTCTCTTTCACTATGATGAAGCCAAGG
The DNA here is from genome assembly GCA_948474755.1 of Ctenosaura bakeri. Taxonomy (NCBI): domain Eukaryota; kingdom Metazoa; phylum Chordata; class Lepidosauria; order Squamata; family Iguanidae; genus Ctenosaura; species Ctenosaura bakeri. Next base: position 154,462 of record CAOLHI010001993.1, on the reverse strand, counting down.
TCTAGAAACAAAATGGCATAGCTGCAGCAGCTTTGCTGCTTGTAGTTATAGCAATGTTACAGAGGCAAGGAGTGTATAGGAAGAACTGGATATATGGCTGGCATTTGCAGTAGGAAAGGTTTATATTCATAGTTATTTTCATAAATTTGGGCTATTTTATGCCAGAAAAGCTTTTAACAGGATTCACACAATAAAAACATTTAGAGAGCAGTTTTATGAAAATCAAAATTAAAAACTAGACAAGACATAGCAGTACTCCCCCTCCAAACACACACACATCATCATCATCACAGCGCAAAACTGGTGAATTGATTTTTTAAAATAAGACCTTATTAAATTTTGATAAGGAAGGGTGGCTGAATTTGATTTCTCTATAGTGACTAGAACAAATGATAGAGAATTATTTACATATTTTACAATCATCTGTCTTTTCTGGGGCAGAGCTAAATGCAGATGCATTTCCTGCCCTTTATTTAAAGCTTCCCAGAATTTCTTGAACTCACATCACTTTTAAAAGTTTCTTATAAATTCACACCGCTTCACCTCAAGCTCATATTCCAAAAATATGATTCCCACTTTTCAACCTTAAAACCACACTTTTATGGCCAAATATTATCCTCTCTGTCACTTTGCACTGGTAAATTCAGCAGAGTCATGACTCAACATTCTCGTCTTGTAATAACATGTTAAATTGACCTAAAAGTGAGTTTATGCCTGTCACAGTAAGTAGTAAATGAGTAAGCGCTTGTAAACAAGAGAGTTTAGTTTTCCTTAAATCCCCCAAATGGTGTGAGATAGTTGGACAATATTCACTGTAAACCTTCTAATATATTCAATAAAATTAGGGACATTCATATCTGTAAAGCATAGTGGAATATACAGTTTAGATTGTATATCTTGACTTCATAAGAAAATCCTCCAACATGCAAATTGAACTTTTCATATATTATGAAAATTTAATTATCAGTTCCCAAAATCCTACTTCTTCCTAGAATTTTTTCAAGTTTTGTACTGCAAAAGTAAATTCAAAACAGACATGACCATTTTGAGTATAATGCAGGATTTCATTGGAAATGTAGTGCTGGAGAAGAGTTTTATGGATACTGTGGACTACTATAAAGACAAATAAATGGGAACTAGAAAAAAAAATCAAGCCCAAACTCTCCCTAGAAACCGAGATGACTAAACTGAGGCTGTCGTACTTTGGCCATATCATGAGAAGACATGACTTGCTAGAAAAGACAATAATGCTTAGTAAAGTAAATGGGGTTAGAAAAAGAGGAAGACCACATTACAGATGGATGGAGTCAATCAAGAAAGCCACAGTTCTGAATCTGTAAGACTTAAGCAGGGCTGTTCATAATAGGGTAACCTGGATGTCTCTTTTTAATAGGGTCACTATAGGTTGATGTTGACTCAGTGGCAGTTAACAACAACATAGGATTTATCATGTTCTTTTCTCTCAAAAGCCCTGTTCACTTGTGATGATGGAATAACTAAACAAACAAGCAAGCAACTATTGTGCTCTAGGTCTATCTTCTCCATTGTCAATTCCATTGTTCTCCTTCTGTGGAGGCTGAGGTTCTGAACAGAACTCTATTATCTGCAGAGGCTTTCTACATGAGTTGAAATCTGATTTTTCAGCTTTCAATTCATTTAGAAAGTGGAGGCTCTCCTTTTCAAAGCTATAACCCATAGACAATGGTAGTTAAAACAGATGGAAGAATTAACATGTTTCTCCTCATAAGTTTATAGAACAAACTAAAGTTTATAGAACATACATCCTAAGTCTAGGATGTGAAGTGGTTCAAGTAGTCATAGAAGGGAGCAGGAGTTGAAATGCCCATTCCTACCCTCCCCAGTCTGCCAATTCTTGACCAAAAGTGACATCCCTGGCCATTTGTAAGTGTTCCTTGTGATGAACCAAAAGCAACCAAGTGGTAGAGGATGCAGCCTTAAGGAGAATTAGCAGCCATTAAACCCTCAATAAGGAAGATATTGCAATGAGGAAGAGATTGGAATGGAATGTTCATGGGAGCATGAGATGAGATGTGAAGACACCAAAGTCCTCTTCATGCATTACTCACTGATTCTGGATCAGAACCATAATAAAGGGAGCACCTAAACCTTTGCCCCTCAACCATCACCTTTCTCACATTAGAAGTGACAAGTCTGAAGAAAAATTCCTGTTTCAATGGAAACTCTACATATAAAGAAGGATGGTAGAAAAATTGAATTTCTTGTTCATATGGAGAGTCTCCACTTGAAAAGCAACTTCTCCTCTTCAGAGGTATCATTGTTATGTGAGCAAAATGATGATGGAGGGGGGAGTGATAGGTACTACCTTGCTCACTCATAGTTCTACCCTAGCAGTCTCTGAACATTTCTGCACTATAGTGTTATAGTGCTATTATCCCACTTTCAACATCCTATGGAATCCTAGGGTTTGCAGTTTAGGGAGGGGCATTTAGAATTCTCAGCCAGAGAGCTCCTTGGACTCATTAGATTACAAACACCAGAATTCCACAGGATGTTGAAAGTGGAAAAATAGCACTATAACAGTGTATGTGGAAATTGCCTCTGTTCTATGAGCTAATCCCACATCATAACAATTATATTTAAAGTTCTTATATAAGTGATATAATTCTTTATCATGAAATCATTGTCTGGTCTTGACTGACTTTTTCTTTCCCCAAGACGAGGATCTATATCATTGGCTCCAAACATATGACTATGAATTTTCAAACTTTATAGAATCATGATGGGTTGAACCTACAGAAAAACAAATCACACAGTGCTACTGCAACACTAAAAATGTATGTTATATTTCATTTTTTGTATTACACAGTACAAAAACATTCTTTAATTTAAGGTTAATATTTTGGGATACATCAGTTTTATTATGGATATATATACAAGCAGACTTCAAAATATTTTTTATAAACACACACACACACAAACTGATAGTACTCCTCAATTTCTATCGGTTGGGATGCTGGAAGTGGACACTGGTGAGTTCCTGAAAACCTTAGTCCAGCATCTGTAACATGAGAGATTTCAGACATTTGTATAAAGTTGTGACCTTCACAAATATAACTACCCTGTGAGAAAGATAATAGAGAAACACATACATGGATGGATGGATGGATGGATGGATGGATGGACAGAAAGATGGATAGTTTCAGAAACATATTTTACATCATAAAATGTCATCTTTGGTGCTAGAATCTTAATTTTTGTGGCCACATGCTACATATCTCTCTTACAAAGAAGGGCTAATTCAGCTTCTGTCTCTTTGGTAGATGGCTTAAGTGCTTTTTAATTGTACGCACACTGTATCCTACTTGTGTCTCTCTCTGTAGGCCAGGAGATACATGTGCCTTGTTTCTAAGTTCCGAGTGAACAACAAGTCATCTTGGGCAACTAAGGGCAGTGTCACAGTTTAATGAAATAGCACACTGCTTTTTTAATAATTCTGCCCAGCACGACATATTTATGTTGATTGTGATGAAGATTCGTTTATTAGCAAACACACTGGGAAGTCAGAATTAATTGGTGCTGCCTGATTATAATAATAGAAAGGAATTATCTGCTCAGCCATTTAAATCATACATTGCAAGCCAATTTGACTTACTTGCAGTGTGAGATTCTTTGCTCTTTGGCTTCTTATGGTCTTATGTACAGAAAAGAACCACATGCTTAAAGAACATAGTATATCACTGTCTTTCCCTCACAGCTGTTACCAAATAATCCACTATCATCATTTGATGTGTGTTGAGAAAGAATCAGGCCATTTTCCCATTCAAATAGTGTCCTAATGTACATATTGACTGGCAGCCTGTTAGTGACTCAGGCATGTGTAAAGTGTATTTTTTTTTCTTGCACAAGATACAAGATGCTATTTGCATTGTCCAAAACATCTCCTTTTTACTACTGTTAAACCTCTCAGATATGCTGTTCTGAGAGTTATAGAGGGAAGGAGGTAACTAGTCAGAAGACATTCAAGCCATTTCCACACTACACTGTAGTGGTATTATTCTATTTTCAACATCCTGTGGAATCCTTGAATCCGGGAGTTTGCAGTTTAGAGAGGGACATTTAGAAGCCTTAGACAGAGAACTTTTGACCTCAGTAAACTACAAACCCCTCAATTCCACAGGATGTTGAAAGTGGAATAATACCACTATAACAGGGTAGCGCAGAAATGGCATCATTCTTCATCCTTTGCAATTTGTGTGTGTATCTGTAGCAAACTGCAGAGAAACAGAGAAGATATCCATACTGTCCTGTTGTGTCCCTCTCCCACTCCTTCTGTGGCTATTTAACAACACCAGCGGCCCCACAAGAGATGGCTGCTGATGGCGGTGGGAATGGAAGGCACAGATCTATGCATGGAGAGTGATTATAGCCTTTCATGTAGGAGAGTGATTATCGTCTTTCATGTAGGACTTCAGTCATCATTAATAGAATGTAGGAAGGGGGAACTATGAACAGCAGCTTCTCCATCTCTATTTATTTTGAATTGGCTTTAAAAGTCAGAAATCATGACTCAACGTCTTTTGCCATGTAAGCACAAAGTTGACATCCTAACATGTCCCCTATAAGGCCCAGGTCTCTATAGGCCCTTGAAAAGGCTATACTTAACTATGGGTATCAGAACTGGCACATGTTAAGTTAGGCCCTTTCTGTATGTCAGTGGCATCCTGGCCTGGAGACACAAGAGGAGTGGGACCTTGACGATGCTTCCACATGATGTTGTTGCTGCCCCACCCTTCTCATGTCACCAGCCGGCACGATCACAGGCTATACCATTGTTGGAGAAACTCCATCAATGACCCCCTATCATGCAAGCCTTCCATTGCAGCCTGGCATGCAGAAAGGCCAGAAGCATGATCTACACACTTCCTCCTCTACTGTAGCATGGGAGGAATGCCAGCTGTAGTCCAGAAGGATGGATCATATCCCTTGTGCTTCCTTCTGCAGGCAGCCAGTTGCATGCAGAAAAAAGTATTGACAGGAGAGCATCGTAATGTGGAAAAGGCCTTAGAATCCACACAGACCAGAACAAATGGAATTCAACTAGTAAACTACCCTGGTTTGTAGAACTGATTCACAATCTAAATTAGTTCAAGATTCCTACTATACATAAGTAAGAAAGAATAGTATAAAGCACTTTCTTCCCATTTAAGTCATTGGACAAATCCATCCATAAAGCCATAGCCATGAATGCATTAATATAAAACATTCCTATGTTGTCCTGTATCAAGTGAGATTCCAGAATGATACACAGTATGAATTATAAGCAATTTAAAAACCAAATTCATTCAACAGACTTGTGCATCCATTCATCTAGCTGGTAGAATAACGGGGATAAATATAGTCTAAAATAATCTTCATCTCTAGACATTTTGATGGCTTATTTTTGTGAAGCTGAATGATGAAGTGGAATCTGTTAAGAAATATGTACCACATCCACATTCAGGATTTGCCTGATGAACTCCTCAGTCTGCAGCAAAATGAAAAGGACTCCTCATTTAGCTGAACATCTTCAGAAGATTATGGTTGCTTAAGGGGAAGTAAAATAGAGAGTAGTCAAACTTTTACTTACTATGAGTTCTACAGCAACTTGCATTCTAATATTTATTGAAGGTTTATTGCAATCTCATATTCTATAATTTGGCACTAACTCTTAGAGAAATTTACTCTAAGCAGTGAACTAGCATTGTAGCACTTAAGAAGGATACAATAATAGATCCACCAGAAACAAAAGCTCCCTCTAACAGTACTCAGATAAAGGGGCAACATGTATTCAAAAGAACTGGAGTATGTGTCGTACTTCTAGCCTCACTCAAAATATTTTGCGGCTCCTCTCCCTGGTTATCTATATCTATATCTAGATCTAGATCTAGATATGTATAGGTGTCTCACCCAGGAAACCCATTGTGTGTAGCCTTCTGCTTGGTCTGGAGGCATGTGTCACTTTAAGACTTTTCACACGTTATCCGTTTGCGCAACTGGGGAGTGTGTCTTGTGTGAAAAGCCTCATCTGGAATGCTGGCACTTCCCTGCTCCTTCGTCCCGCAGGTCACTTCCTGGTAGTGCGACCGTCATGCTAGTGCCCTTCCTTCCTTCCTTCCTTCCTTCCGCAGTCTGCGCTATGGGAGGAAGCGCGACCGGCCCGCTCGTTTGATGCACCGCATACAGGTAAGTGCACAAGGGCCCCGGGAGCATTGCGTGACCATGCAGTATTTTTCGGCTCATGAGCGTCACGTGAATGGGAGTGCATTATATGGACCAAGGGGCCCTCGCGCTACAGAAACTACATGCAAAAAGGGCCTTTGTTTTTCTCCTTTTTTGCTAGTTTTAAATCTGTGAGGTCTGGAGGCACCCTGACTGGACAGAAAAACTAGTGCTAGGGCTGCAACCCTCCAGCTTGTGGACCAATTCAATGTGCTTTCTTTCTTTCTAACCCTGAGGAATTATTGATAGGTTGTAAAGTCTTATCAAACACAAATCAAACTGAATAAAAATTCACATCTATCTCTACCATTTACCTGTGGAAGATCCATAAAGCCACACCATTTTTAAGACCCACAAAAGCCTCATCACTTAGAAGGGTACACTCAACTGCTTCTTCTCCTCAGCCTAAATGCCATCCATAGTTAAGTGTTGGGCTTAAAGGCCTGAGCTAGTACTTCACTTCAATACAGCTTGCCCCTTCATTGGAATAATGCAAAAAGAGAGCTAGAATAGCCATGTAATTTGAACCAAAGTCTACGAGATTTGAGCTTCAAACTTATTATAATGCTGTCATGCAGCAGAGTGAAGCAATCTGCTTCAAGTGATGCCATTGAGATGTTTCAGGTGACACCATACAGCGATGGAGGACAGAGGGAGTTAGGTGAAGGAAGTAATTTGTGCCTAAACTGATGTAACCAAACAATTAAAAGACTGGATCCCTCAGTACAGGGAGCATTTCAATCCTAGTTGATCAGCAAAATATGTTGAGATGGCACAGAGTTCTTTTTGTTATATCATATAAATAAAACTAACAAAGCAAAAGGAAAAAAAAGCTGGAAAGTGTCATTTATTGAGGCTTACTTGTTGAGATTTGGAGAAATATAAATGGCAATTTAATATCAGTAGGCTTCAGCACGTTGTCAGTTATTTTGCTTTTAAGAATACAAAGCTTTGTACAATTCTACAATTCACATTAACCACCCCTCATCTTTTTCATGTCTTGTCAACAATTATATCAAATTTTGAAAAGAGGAAGCAGCCAAGAAATCTTAACATTAGCATTTGAAAAGTAAGAGATAAGACTTCATGAGGTACACTGTCAGGTAAAAGAGCCCCAGATTTTAACCAAAATTTTGGAGGAAATAGTAGGAATATTTGGTTTTTGCATTAATCAGTGTGCAGCAGGGCTAGTGCTACACGCTTTACAAATGCTGATGCTTCTTTGCTTCCAGAAAAAATGTACAGCTTCAAGCAAAAGTTTTGAGGAATTTTACGGAAAAAACAAAGTATTTTCCTAGAATCATAGACCTGGAATAGGTTTTCTGGATCACCAGGTCCAACACCTTGCTCAGTGCCATCTCCCCTGAAGCATGCCCAGAAGGTATTTGTCCAGTCCCTTTTTGACCATGTCCAGAGAAGCAGAGCCCATCTAGGTAATTGTTTCATGGTCAAACTACTCTGTCAAGAAGCTCAATCTAATGTTCAACTGAAATATACCCTCCTGTAACTTAAAACCATCAGACCTTTTTCTACCCTCTGGGACATAAGATAACAAGCCTGCACTCTCTTCTTTGTTGCACCCCTTGAAATATTTAAGAGTGCAATCATATCACATCTTCAGTCTTCTCTTCACCAGAATAAATGTGCCCAGCAACTTCAACCTCTCCTCATGTATTTTGCTTTCAATAGCTTTTGTCATCCTTGTTTTCCTTCTTGTTTATGTTATTCTTAAAAAGAGGTGCCCAGAACTGAACACAACACTCCAGATAAGGCCTGACCATTGCAGACTATAGTGGGACTATTACTTCCCTCAGTTTGGAAACTATGCCTCTGTTGATGCAGACTAAGATAATATTTGCCTTCTTTGCTGCAGCATCTCCCTGTTGTCTCATGTTCAACTTATGATAAATAATAGCCCCAAGGGAATTTTCACATGGAGTATTGCTGAGCGAAGTACCCCCCATCCTATATCTGCGACTTTGGTTTTAATGACCTAAATGTAGAATTTTGCATTTGTTTCTACTGAATTTCATTTTATTAATTTCAGTCCAGTTTTCTAGCATATCGAGTTCCTTTTCAATTCTCTTCCTGTCTTCTTGTGTATTAGCTACTCTTCTAATTATTGTACCATCTGCAAATTTGACAAAGATTTCCTCTATCACTTCATCTAACTCATTGATAAGAAATATTGAAGAGTGTCACCTCAGGACAGAAACCTGCAACACTCCACTTGGGACTTCCTTCCAATTTAAGCATAGCCACTGATGTCAGCTCTTTGAGCACTGTTTTCCAACCAATTATGGATCTATCTGATGATGTTTCCATCTATTCCATATTTATTCAGTTTGCTAATCAAAATATCATAAGGGACCTTATCAAATGCTTTGCTGAAATCCAGATAAATGACATCCACAGCATTCCTATACTACAATAATGACTTGACCCCGAACCCCCACCCCATAGATATAAGATCAGTTTGTCAGGACATCTTATTGACAAATCCATGCTGGCTCCTACTAATCACTTCATTGTCAACAAGATGCTTGCAAATATCTCCTGTATACTCTGTTCTAATATTTTCTTGGTAATGAGGTCAGGCTGACTGGTCCGTAGTTCCTGGATCTTCCTTTTTGCTTTTTTTTGATGAGATGGACAAGGGTGAGGAAAAATGTCTACTGGTGCCATTCTTGATTGTTTGGTCACAGATCAAAAAATATACTGCAGAAGTTAAAAAAGGTAGTGAGAACAAAAAGTTCAATCATGTATACAATTACATGATGAATAAAACCCTTTCTTTTTCTTTAGTTTTCCTACTCATAATCTTCACTGAGGTTTAAAAAAAGCCATTCTTTCAGAGATCAAGATGAATCTTCAAGGCAACGGGAAACAATGTTTTCAAGAGTTTCCAAAGCTGTCAACAGAGGAGACAGTAATTGTTCTCTGCAATGTTTATAGAGAGTACAGTACAAAAGAATATGCTCAACCATTTCCTGTGCTTCTGCTCCATACAGACATTTTCATTTGATAGCTGAGATCTTATTAAATTGACCTAGTAATGCTAATGGTAGCACATTTTTGGTTGTTGGAGAACTTGTCACAGTTCCATGGGGAATGGAAAGAAAGCATAAAGCTAGGAGAATGTCTTAAGATTCAATTTCATGGGATAATTTGATCAGAAAGTAAAACATTAATCCTTGTCTGTGCATTGTCCAGAACATCTTTGAGTGATGACACTTCATTTGATGGTGTTCTGGAGTTGTGCTGGTTAGCAGAGTTGAATAGGAATATTTTTGTACCCTCAGAACAGGCAAAAGGTATATTTCCTCATCTCATTCATTCTGTCTTAGGAAAGAAATCTATAGCAATGTGGCTGAATGGTTATATCAGTGTGGCTGAATATTGGCCCCACAAGCAGATGTAGCTTGGACTAGGAGGGTCTGAAAGTGAAACCATCTTAGTTACTACAATAAGGCAACTAAGTGATGAAAGGTTGCTAATCCAATGGGCCCCCACTGCCAACTTGCAAAAGGGTCTGCTAGCAATTAAGTTCTCATTATACCCAGGGAACTCAGGTTGTTGGACACCGTCTTCTAATTAATAAGGACTATACAATTGTTGAAGAATGGGAGTCTTTGGACTTCTTTAATATAGCTGCAGGTGATGAAGCAAGGATAACAAAGAGCAGACAACTTATTTGATTTGACACTTTGAGCTGATCACAAGCCAGTAAAAGAAACACTGAGCTGCACTTGCGGCGGGACATCATTCAAAGGATGTTCATTTGTTGCTAACTGTTCTTCTCATTTCTTGTTCTTGTTATATGCCTTCAAATTGTTTCTGACTTACGGAGACCCTAAGGTGAACTTATCATAGCAAAATTTGTTTGCCTTCTTCTGAATGAGAGTATCTAACCTGCGTAGGGTCATGGAGTGGGTTTCCACGACCAAGTTGGGAGTCAAATTTTCGTGTCCAGAATCCCAGACCATGATACCACAGCAGCTCTAAATATAGCATCTTTAAAGTTAATAAACCCATTGCTTCCTAGCCCAATAAATGTTTTGTATTCAGGCCAGGAACAAGGCCAAACTTCTACAAAATATATATACAGATTGTTATACATGTCATTAGTTAAATTATAGTTAAGCTATGTCACCATCTATCTATCTTTAGCAGATATCTGGCTGTCCTTACTGAGAATCTAGGTTGATGAAGAAACTCCATACAACAGAAAATTTTCAGAAGGCAGGAGAGACTGATTTCCATGAGAGATGTGCAGAACCTACGTATAATGGACTGTTTTAACTTTTTTCTTTTTTTTTTTTGGGTTGCCATGGAATTCCTCACATGTTTCATCTCTGCAGTTTTCTCTCACTGGAAAGTCAGTTTAGATCAAATTTTATGGCAAATTAAGAATACTCACTTGGAGCACGTGCCATTAAACTCAGTGAGAATTACTCTGAATAAACAGGTTGAAGTTTGGACAGCAGGGCCAATTATTCGCACAACCAAATATATACAGAGCAGCATTTCTTCTCCAGTCATCTTTTTTTCGTGGGGGTAGGGGTGTAATACTTTTCATTTTTTGAAAGAATAGAGTTACTCTTTGAAATTCTTCATCCTGCAGTGCTTTATAAATCTGTCTGGGATATATTGGTGACATTCATTATTTTCTCACAGATTTCCCTCTTAGAAAGGCAAGTCTTCAGTTTTATAGTGAACAAGAGCTGAAGAAATTCAGAACAAGTACAAAAGTCTCTCACCTATGAAGGATGAGGGTAATGTTTCTCTCTCGTCTATGTGAGAAAAACCCATAACTCATGAGTCCAGTTTCTCTGTGAGAATGATAAAGTGCTAAAAAAAGTATTAAGCTTTAACAGGTAGGCTATTTTATTCATTCTTCCAGTATTCATTGAGGTTGATTTTACTATAACCAATATAGAGGAGTAGATCTTTCTTTCAAGCAGGAAAAAAAATGAAATGGGCAGTTACTCCCAAACTTGAAGCATATTAAACATAAGACATAAAGGAGTGACCTTTCGTTTCACCTAGAAGTTACTTTTGGAAAAAGAGAAATCAAGCCGCTAGCTAACCCAGGGTAGGAATGTATGTACTTCCAGCCGTTGTTATAATACAACTTCTCATTTAGGGCAATAAATCCTCCTCTTGGCAAGGAAGGAACAAAACATTTCAATTTTTTTTCTCCCTTCTGGGCAAGATTATGACAGATTTTGCATAATGCTCTTAATGTGTAAAGATTCTTTTTTAAAAAAAAATTAGAAAGCACCATTTTTGCTCAAGAGATTGTCTGCACAAAAGCACTGTATTTTGTATAAAATGCAATGCTTGGATGAAACGTTGTGCTTTTCACACAAACAGATGTTTTTTCACAAAAACCTTTTGCAAAATTTTCAGGGGAAAAAAAAAGCCAAAAGGTGAAAAAAGCTCTCCAGTGCCTCCACTCCCACAGTAAAGACACAAACAGGATGCTTTGATATGTTGAAATAGTCTTTCTCATCAAGAAGGAGAACTTTAATAAATATTCTTGCATTCTTTGTCTCATTGCCCCTTATTATTGTTTGTGCTGCTGAGGGCTGTAGTCCAATAATATCCAAAAGTTTCCAATGTGTTGTCCACCACTAGTCTAAGTAATCATTGTTATGTTGTTGTAATCTGTGACTTGAATGAAGATTTTGAATATGAAACTCCAGAGTCACCGTTCTAGTGAACATTTTCCAGATACGGCTTCCATAAGGGTGAAGTTCAGATTATGCTCTTCCCCTACACGTGAGAGACTGGATTACTTGTTCATATGTGGAAGAAAGTAGAAGTCCTTTTTCCCTTCTTCCTTGGCACACCTGTTCTACTTCTGGGACCATTGGGAGGTTCAGCCCATGCAAAATTATAACCCTATCCTATGGTGTAAGTAGAATCACAGAATTCAATAAATGTAGGTCCAGATAATGTGGCTTTTCCCCATGTAGTAAATGTGTCTTACAACTTTTAAGTAGGCATAGGATTTTGACCTTAACAGACCTCCAGTACTCAGAAGGTGCTATCTCATATGATATGATTATGTTATTTATTCCAATTATTAACCAGTTTGTGCCAACTTTTCAAGGAGGTATGAGGAGTCGGAGCAATAAACAATGAATAATATGAGGTGAATTACAAGTGGCAGCAATGTTTCTTGGTCACAGCTCACAAAATTGGTCAGGATGTAGGAAGAGGACCCAGTTAAATTGGTCAGCCTGAATGCTGGGCAACATTGCTGGCTGTAACTGAGTTATCTGACCCACCAACAAGTAAACTAATCATATAGGCTCATTCTACAGACAAGATGAAATGACAACAGAAGATTTCTTATGGAGATGCCCTAGTGGAGAGTGAGGTGCCTAGTTCTGCTCTCAATGTGACAAATTGTGACAGATCAAGCCCTGTGTTTCTAGCACTTACGATGAAAAATGTATAACAGAAATGTTAATGAATGCAATTCATAACAGAATAACAATATTTCTACGAGAGAACCAAAAATCCTACACCACTGAGAACACCATCAGTGCAGGTCAGATTACTTCACAGTCCTATTCATTGGTGGCTAACTTCTGGCTAAAGCACGTATAGGAAAGAGCAACTCTGAATCTTCATGGAGACTTCCAAGGCTGTTCTTAATGATGCTCAATCCCTATAGGCTTTACAAGCATCAGTCATTGTTCTTAATGACAGTACCTGTTTTGAGTTTATTATTAATCAAGTCAAACTGTTTATAATATCATATCTTGTTTATAGTTATGTTGGTATTCTACCTGGAATGGGACTCTAGGCTATTGGTAACACACACCCTTTCTACCTTGCATAGAGCTTTCTGTTTCATCTTTTATACTTTATATACTATAAACGCCCAATTATTTACATTTTCAGGCCTCAAGGTCAACCAGATCAGTAGGGGTCTGTAACATATAGGTCAGACTTTCTATAGATCAGGCTTTCATATAGGTCAGGCTACATTTATTGGGCTCTATTTATAGTCTGGAGTGAAAAGGACTTATTTCTGTCTACTAGAAGTCCAATGACTAGAAGCCAATTAACTTTGGTGATTAACTTTTGGGGCAATACCTGAGCTATAGCGTGACTGGGTGATGAACCATGAATCACATACCAAAGAAAAATATTTATTTTGCTCTCTCCTGTCTTTCCCAGAACTTAAAATAACTACAAAGTGCCCCAGCAGTAATTGCGAACTTTCTTCTACAAAGATGCAAAACAGTGTTATGGCTGGTGTACAGTATAGCACACAAATAATTATAAGCATTACAATGCAACCAATATACTAAAAATTGATTATGTTAGTTCCTTTGTACAAGAAGTAACTTGAGTTTGGTTCAGGTAGCATCTGAAATAAAATTCAAATGGAAAAGACAGCAATAATCCACTGTTCTATTGATTAAAATGGATGCCACAAAAGCATTTTCACATTGTTGTACTGCAGCATCTGAAATAAAATTCAAATGGAAAAGACAGCAATAATCCACTGTTCTATTGATTAAAATGGATGCCACAAAAGCATTCTCACATCGTTGTACTGCAGCAATGTTTATTGTTAGAAAGTAATGATATTTGAAACCTTATTAAATATTTGTTCCATTTAATGGGCCTAAGGCAACTTATATATTGATTCCTTTTTCTCAGAAACCCAGTTGTAATTAATTGAAAATGCATTTTGCTTCTGTATTAGTTGATCATGTGAGGTGCACAGGACTTTTTTCCCCCCAAAAATAAAGTGAAGTCTTTGTACAAGCAATAGGAAGGAAGCACTGCCAAACATTACACAGAACTCTCTACTAGGCAGAACAAAGAACTAATTTTCTCATGTGTCTATTATTACATATTTAAAAGGCTAGCACAAAGAACAAATGAGCATAGAATTTTCTAGGCAACCCTCACACACACACACCCAGCAACCTAGGTACATTGACCAGATCAGGGATAGAGAATTGATGGCCCTCCAGATGTTGTTAGACCGAAATCTCCATCAGCGCTAGGCAACTTAACTATTGGCGGTATGTGATGGGAATAATGGCCCAAAATCTCATAGGTCAAAAGTTGCTCTTACTTGCCTCCTGTGCATAATTGGGGGCTTTCTAGTCCTATTTGTCAAGGTGATTATACCAATGATGGAAGAGGAAAGAACTGAGGTGGTCACATAGGAGAGGAGAAAAAGGGCCACAGCCACTGGCCCAGCAAGCCATCTCTGTCAGGAGACAAAAAAAAATAGTCCTCAGCTGCTTGGGATGTGACAGGGCAGTTTTACCTCCTGGCAAGGAGTTTTTACTACTGTTCTTGTGCTGTTGCTATGCCCTGTTTTAATAAAACAAATTCCTTCACCCAATGAAGAAGGTCTTTTGCTGCTGTTAGGTCATAGAGATGTGAAGCCCTGAGGCAGGAAAATGCATTATTTCAATCACAAGCCTTTTTTTTCCTGATTTTTTTAAAATGGATTATAGAATATTATTTTTTACAATAAAGAGCAAAATATTAAGACAAGGCATTCATACATTTACTTCTATTGTGTTATTTCTAAAAGCTATGTAGCAGATAAACTTTTATGTAAAACTATGCAAAGAAACTCACATCATTGTAATTACTCATTTTGGTTTTCTTTTCTCATTTCTTTTTATAGGAATGAATGGTTTATGTCTGTTTGGCATTATGGAGGACTAGTGGAGAGAAGATAATTCTCTCTGTTTTATTAACAATGACAGTTTCTCCTGTTTCTATTGGGGATCCCTCCCCCCAGCTCATAAAATCACAAAAGGAAAGTGTTTCCTTTAGTTCAGGAATCCCTTACAATTGACGATTTCATATACAGAAAAAAAAAAAAGACATTGAAAAGGTAGAATCAATGTGTAATTATTTTTCTGAAGAAAAAAGCCTATAGTTTTAATATGCTTAAACACGCTACTTTTATGCAAAGCCAAGTTATTCATAGTATACCTTATGTTCCTAAAGGAAAACAAATCTGTAAAAGTGTGGAGGGTTGGTGTTTTCCAAAAATGTAATTAAAAAAAGAAACAAACAAACTGGAAACAGTTCCACCACCATCACCCATACGACCCACAGCTTCAAAATTTCCAAAAAGCTTATACCTCTAGTAAGTCACCAACAGAATTGCAACCAAAGAGTCCTAAACAATGGTTAACATTTGTACTCTGAAAAGCAATAATGACAGTATAGCATAATGAGGCTCACAATGAACCAATATATTGCAAGTATTAGTAACCTGTAGCAAAGACCATAATCTGAATGCCTCTAGATGTTTTAAATCCTACATTTCCCACAATTCTTGAACTTCAAGCAAGCTAGATCAAGTGGAAGGGAGGATCTCTGAGAAAGGCTGGCCTACAGCAATAGCAGCAACTTTCCTCTCTAGATCAACACTGAGGCTGGCATTCTGTCCAGAAGTTACACAGTCATAAGCCAGACTCCTGATCTTGTACCTTTTGAGTTCCTAATTATGGTTGCCCTCCCACCCAAATGACAATGCCAGACACAAGAGTTGATGAAATACAGCCACAACTTCTTTTGAACACAAATAATCTGGGCAACCAATGTGGCAGCCAACGGGATTTGTAGGTACCTGGTTCAACTAGCGACTTCCAGACTAAAAACCCAGGATATAGTGTTACCCTGTTTTCTGGGGGTCCCGGGAGGGACACCTAAATACACTCTCAATTATATAAGTTGGGGGAATTAGTCAAAGAGCACAAACTAGCAATGCGAGAGGCAGGGCAATGACGTGGAATCTTTTACCCAATGTCTACGGGGTCAGGCCAAGTCAAGGAGCACACAGAAGTATAAGAATAATTGTGATCTTTATTAAAATACAGTCAAACAGTGTATGCAGCACACTCACACAGATAACTATAGAAATAAAGCTTGGAGTGGGATAGAGGGATTTTTAAGAGGAATTGTTGGTTTGGGCAACACTATACCTGTCCTGAAGCCCCGGTAGTCTGCAGTAGGAGTTTGGAGATATGGAGTCTCAGTACATGGGACTGTGGGGAAGGCGAACCAAAAAAGCTCACAAAGTCAAGGGTTTTTATAGGGAGAAATGTAGCCACAGACTAGTCCGTACTTGGGGAAAACAATGAGTTTCAGGCTGGAGACAAAGCCTCCGAGAGGTCAGAATTTAGCATGATTGAGTTAGGTCCAAATTGACAAAGGAGTAGACAGTATGCAAACTCAGAGTGCTTGACAGTTGAGGATTCTCTTAATCAAGCCTCCTGCTCGGGGCAGGGAGTTCTTTGTAAGTAGCGTGCATACATAATAGAGTATATGCCTTTGAGGTCTCTTGAAGTGGCAGGATGGCTATTTCTGGCTAGCCTATATTGTGTTGGAATATTACAACAATTAGTGGCTGTGCCTGTCTACGAGCTTGTCTGTGGGACCTCGCAGACACGTGGAGATGGATGGTAGAAGAGCGCCAAATTATTGATATCAAAGTGATATCTAATGTCACCCCAAGTGCGGCTTAGGAACTGCACTAACAATAGACCATGTGGTTTGTCACAGCCTGATCTCATGAAAGGATCAGAGGATCCCAAACAATTCCTTCAGGTACTTCCTTTTTTCTGAGGAAGTGATCTTGGAACAAGAACACACCACACATCTCACCACAAGCCAGTCAGCAATAACAGGGAAATGGGTGAGTTCTTTCACCTTTAGTGCTATCAAAAGACAGCAAAGGAAGCCAATAGAAACAAAATGTTCACACTGCTCAGTTGTAACATGTAAGCAAGTCTCAATCAATTAGCCAAATAGTAAATTGTAAACAGTAAACATTATATAGCATGAAGCGGGGGGGGGAGTGCCATCAGCCAAACATATCATGGCCAAAAATTCCTACTCAGACTCCAAAATGCAACTGGACATTGCCATGCTATATGAAGGCAGACAGGTGAAGAGCAGGTGAGGAGGCCTGAGTCAGGGTACCACCATCTGAAATAACCTAGTCCAACCCTGCATGACACCTGTGAAATAGTACACACTGGTATAGCATATGGTCAATGGCTTGGGGAGGGCCTGTGACTCCTCCCAACTACCTTTTTTTGTAGAAAGTTCCCAGACAAAGGGATTCTGAAGCACTGCAGATTGGCCCATTAGGAAATGACTGCTGTAGTGCTCTCTAGATCATGGGGAACATTAAGAGAAGCAGCTGTGGCAAGACTGTTCTTAACACATTCCGTGACAGGGAGAGCCTTGTAGATGTCTTGCCCCAAGATCCTGATCTGCAGCACCTTGGAAATCCTTTTATTGGGTGCTTGTTTGAAGAGATAAGTAGGTAGCTCAGATGTAAATGTGGCAACAGATGTCCCTTCTTATAGTTACATGTAACAGTGTAGGGGTTTTTCAGGCTGTGTTCCTAAACTGAGTATCTACAGCTTTTCTATTCTATTGGAAGAGGCTCAGTTCACTTTCAACCAATATTAACATATCAAAAGCATAAAGGGCCGGTTCATTTTATGGTCTACCTTGGGTATGCTTAGTGTCTGGAGCAGATACACTGGAAGCACTGTGTGGCAAGAATCTTGTTCTAGAAAACAGGAGTCAATACAAAAGGCAGAGAGATTTATTTCCTCTCCCAGCTCTGCTCTTACAGGAACCCTCACAGTTATCTCCTCCTCTTCCTTCTAATGGAAGTGAGCAAATCTACAAGTGTGAACAGTTTCTGGGGGTTCTGGATCCTTATTCCCTCTCTTAATGTACTGACTTCAGCCAAATTGGTGATAAAAAGGCTGTTTTTTACCCTTAACAGTGCTGTTTTACCTTTAAAATCAGGAATGTCATAACTCAAATAAGGCTGATCTAAGACAAGAGTTGTCTCTTTCCCAGATACATAGAGAGAACATTCCTACTGAAAAATTGTTACATTTTGATACCATATAATCTATCATGGCCGCACCCTGTCACATCTTTGGATTTGGAGTTTGCTGAGGTGCTTAAAATTCACCAAGGTACTCCCCAAAACTACATCATTAGATCTGTTTGGCAGAGAATGTTAAGCACCTCACTAAACTACAAATCTGAGGATCTCATAGGATGGAGCAGTTAAAGTGATCAAATTGTGTAGTGTTTACAGAACACTACTCTCCCACTGAATTAAACAATGTTATAGTAATAAAGTGCATAGTTTGAGAGGCATTGCTTCACATACTGACCTACAATCAAGTTTACACCCCACATCTGAAAGCAGTTGGAGAAAGTAATAGCTGGTGTCTTCCTTGACATTGAGGCAATGAATCTCTCAAGGTTTTACATTGTACTTTAAAGGAGCTATCCAACCTACTGAATCCTATCCCACAAACAGGTTCAGTACCTTGGATAACTCATTTAAAGTACAGATTAAAATCTGGAACAGATTCACTCCCCTAGTGACTTGGAATCCACCAGCCACTATTGGCTGTGAGAATCAAACTGGAGTGTAAATGCTGGACACATTTGTGATTTCTTAGATATTATTTTCTGAAAATGACTGGGTCTTTGCTGTCACTTATTCTGTCCTCCTCTGAATGTTGCATCATGGTTCTTGACCACTGGCACAAATTAAAATATAATTTTACATAATTTGAAAGAATCTCAATTTTGAATATGTGATTAGAAACAAATTTAAATGGTATGCTGAGAGTGCATTCATTTAAACTGCATTTTTAAATTTGCAGTTTGATAGGATTTTTTTTTAAAAAAAATGATGGACTAACACAAAAATAGGACAGAATCATGGACTTCAAAATACAAAAGTGACAAAGGCAAAAACAATCAGATCCAAATATCTATAAATGGAGTCAGTAATCTAGAAACTTACTTGAAATGTAGAATAGTGTAATGAATATGCACACTGCCTTTTGTTCCAGAGTCATATATATATATGAAAAAGATATTTCCATTGTGTTATATTTAACATTTCCTTATACTCCAGAAAACAGCTGAATGCTTTAATTCATTAAACTTATAGATCAGTCAAATAAAGTGTTATTTAATTAATATGAAGACAACTTTTAATTAGGGAGTAGTTCAGCTTGGGTGTGTTTCTGAAATAGTCAATGAATAAGAAAATACTGAAAATAGACTTTTCTTTCACTACAGAATGGAGTAAGCTATTTATTTTCTTTCATTGACTGCACAGCAAATTATTTAAGCATTCAGTATCCTCAAAAATTTCTCAGTATGGATGTTTTAAAGTATTTAGAGTCTCCCTATACTCACTCAGAAAGGATTGATTGGACACTGTACATACCACACACTTTATAATCCTTTCTTTTTAATCTTCAAGTAATCTCCAAATAAATGTATGTAGTTCTGATCCTGGTCAGAACCAGCATCTGATGGTAGGAGATATTTTAAAAACAAGAGCTGTGGTCAGTGGTGAGGAAGTAGAAGAAACAAGAGAAGGGAAGAAGACATTTAGCCAATAGTATTCAGGGTGGAGGAGGGAATAAGGAGAAGATGGAAAAAAAAAAATCGGGAGTGGAATCAGAAAATAGTTATGTAGGAGATGGGGGCGGGGGGGGAGACAAAGAAGGGTGAAACTATGGAATGAGGGAGATGAAATGTGTGGTAAAGAGTTTCCAGAGAGAAGAGAAAGAGGATGTCAGGAGAATATATATTTACCTGGGAGCTGGGTGAGGGGGAATGAGGAGAAAGAAGATAAAGTATAGAGAAGTGAAATCAGGAAGGTATTAAGTGCCTAAGCAGAAGAAGAAAGACAATTGACCTAGGCTTTTTGCTAAGAATGGTGAAATCTGCATGAACCTCAGATCATAAAAGGAAATTGTACTGAAGCTTCAGCTGTACAAAACTGAGTGAGTTAACAGTAAGACAGGAATAGCCACAAAGCAGTACCGTGTAGTATCCCATTCAGTTGCCCTTCATTGGCCACCTCCTTCCATACCTTAGGGTTGACTGTGGTTGGAAACCCTGAGGAGTGGAGGAGGGAGAAGAACAAAATTTTTGTTCTTTTTAAAACTTTCCCTTTCAAAGCAAGATCCTTATCCTGAGTTTCTTCCCATTGCACCTGAGTCCTGAAGAGAGAAAAAACCTTAAGATCTTGGAACTCTAATGGCCTGTGTTTAAATTGATGGGTTACATTCTGGGCAATGCTAGCATTGTATATCCTTAGAGCCTCAAAATCTCTACTCCACCTCTCCCCTCAAATTATGTCCCTTCAGTGTAACACGATTATTAGTTTGGGCTACAATTTACAGAGCCATTTTCCTAGTCCTTAGGGTGCTGTAGCTCAGCTTAAGCATGAAATGCTGAAACCAGAAATCTTATTACTAACAAGAAAACTTGCCAATAAAGTGCCTGTCACAAACATTCAAGCTTTGATAAATAAATAAGTAAAACCAGGCACTTTGGCAGTACAGTTGAAGTCAGAAACTAAATTACACAGTGAAAATAATAAATTCTCCATGGCTTCTGCAATCAGGACTGGAAAAACTTCCCATAGTCAATGTAAAATTCTGCCAGCTCTGGAGATTCTAGTGAGACCTGCACAATTTTCCTACTATTTAGGCCAAGTGAAATTTTATAACAAATGGTAAGCATACGCTAAAAATAGTAGCCATACCATCTGCTTCCTTTCAGTACACCTAGTAGAATTTACCTCTCAGGATGCAAAGAAGTTATACGTATCCCTATTCCCGACATTAAGGAAGATTCACTTATATTAGGGAAGGGAAGAAACTTTACTAAATTACTTATTCTTGATGACACAGACTCAGCACATTAAGGTATCCCACTGAGAATTTATTAACCAGAACAAGAATTCTCACCTCCAGTACAAGAATGAAATAAGCTTTTTTTCCCCTTGTAACTGTTCCTGCAGTTTACACAGAACTGCTGTCTTCTCTCTTCATAAGCAGAGCAAGCAATATGTGGCAAACACAGAAAGATTGGCTCCATAATCAAAACCATACAAACAACCTCTCTGTGTCTTCCATTTTTTCTAAAAAATATCCTTGAAACAAAACAGCCACTACAATGGCTTGTTCATGTATTTGAGTTATGAGAAGAGGTCCTTCTTCTATAGCAAGCTACCAATAGTTCCTTCATGTGAGGAAGGATCCTGGACAAATCAAATTCCCTGCCATGTTTTCTGTAAACATGGCAGAGATTGTGAAAGGGATGAGGAGAAAAAAATTGTTGGATCACTTTTTGGCTTTACAAGAACAACAAACAACAAGAACAACAACAGTATAATTACTGCCTTTGTAGTTTTAACAATGAAGAAATGTTAAAATGTTTATGTATTTTAATGCTGGATGACAAGCAAACAGGTGGCCACACAGCACGCTTTAGCTTGGAATTGCTGTCATCTCCGTCATCGTTGTCATCACCACTTCCACCATCCCCACCATTTTTATTAATCTTATCTCAATTTGACGATTGATACCTAATGGACTGTGAAACTAGGACAACTATGACAATGATGATGCTGATTGATGATGAGGATGATGACAACACTTCATGGTTAATTAAGTTTATATTTGTATAATAACTATTATCTTACTTTCACAGTAACAAGTGGTAGACTATGAAACCAAGATCCATCATCATCATCATCATCATCATCATCATTATTATTATTATTTCATTGAAACTTAATTCCATTCTCATTGCATTTCTAATTTGAAGATCACTACATATTGTATGTTGATATGGCATTTGAATAAGGCAAACATTTATACTATCTAAGGTTGCTAGACTGGAGCCATTTCCTCACTAGACTGTTATAGCACTATGATTCCACTTTTAATATCCCACGGAATCCTGGGGTTTCCATTTTCGGCAGGAGCTGGCTGGCCCCTGCCGAAACTGCAAACCCCAGGATTCCATAGGATGTTTAAAGTGGAATCATAGGGCTATAACAGTCTAGTGCGCAAATGGCCTGGAACTGTATACCTGATACCCCATTTACAGTCCAGGAAATCAAGCACACAATTTTGTTTTTACAGATATTGACATGTAGCTATTTTATTCAGGTGTTATATTCATGATCATATTAAAGCATAAAAAAATTCAAAATGATGAGACAGGTATACTTGGCTGATGGATGAAAAGATAAGATAGATAGTTGGACAGGTAGATGGATGGATAGACAGACAGGCAGAGAGAAGGAATGTGTCTGTGTAATTTTATATCCCACCTGTTCCCCATTAATAGGACTCAAAGTAATTCGATAATAAAATAGCAAAAAGCTAAAAAACAAAAAACCCTAAAATATGTAATGATTTTAAAAAAATAATGAACACAGCAATTTTCAAAAATACACCACCATCCTGTGAAAAATCCTGTTTTACCATACACAAAGTGAGTTACCAAAAGCCTGCATGGCCTAAAGGTCTCTTTGTGCTGTCAGAAAGCAAGTAAGGAGGAAACTGTACAACCTGGGATAGCCACCAAGTAAGCTTTCCCCATCCAGGCATAGGGATAAGATCAGGATTAATCGCATTCATGTTTCCCAAGTTGTTCAGATAATGAGTTCATCTCAGTTCTAATCTGAATTCTTCTTCAATGAATATATATGATGTAGTGCATCGTTTAAACACCACAATGTTTAAGGAATATTTAAAGCCTTTTTATGGGGACTGGATTTATTTGTCTAGATAAATAAAAGTCTGAGGAGAAATAGAATCTTCCTAGCAGCGGAACATGCAGCCTGCTTTCTTCCTTCATATTATGATTATAAAGATTGTTCACATATTTTTTTTTTCATCTTGAAAACATAGTCAACTGTCATGAGATATTCGGTATGAACTTTTTTGCCAGATGTTTGGTGCTTGGTGCCTTCTTTTTATGATAAATGAGAAGTGTCTTACAAGCAATGGAGATCTTCCAATAGGTTGCTGTTCCATGTTGAGACCGTCTGTGTCAACCAACAAGAAATTGGCTACTAATCCCAAGTAACAGCTTGTTACTTCCTCAGCAGCTCAGACAGAGATCTGTCCCATCCCCTACTACCTGATCTTTTAAAATGAAGATTGACAGAGGTTGGCTCTGGAGATATGGCTCAGTGGTTTTTGGTTTACATGGCACTGCCACGAAAGCTTGCTAGTCTTATCAAGATCCTTCACTTTTCCTCCAAAGTCCTTTCTTTGTTTTTTTTCATGCTTAAATACCATATTCAATTTAAGTTTTGCCTTAGAAGAAATTTGGAGGAAAGATCACATCAATCTTGTTCAAGAATTGATGTCCAGAGCACCAAAAATTCTTGTCTGGGGACAAACAAGGCCCATAAAATCATTAGAACCTCAGAGGAAACTTAGAATTAGGACTGACTAGAAGACTTGAGGCCAGAAAGAGTTTTTCCCTTCTTTCTGCAAATCATTCACCAAACGCAGAAGCACCTCTAACTTTGTCAAATCCATTTTTTCCCAACCTTACACAGAAGGGCAATTTAATTTCAATAGTCTGAAACAATTTGATAGCTTTTTACTTCTTAAATGATTCCCGGGGGCTATGACTGCAGAACCTATTAGCATTTTTTGTGTCTGTATGGGGAGTTTTCTCTGGGGACACAAACTGATTATTAATAAAGGAGCTTGGAAAAATTGAACATGACATTCAGCCACTCTGGTAAAACAAAATTTTGTTAAGTGACAAGTGACATTAAAAGCCCTTGAGAGGCAGATCTCTTGTCAGGCTCAAGGGACATCAGTTGGTATTGGAAGAAGAAAGTTTTACCTGTACACATAATTTTAATTTCATTCTCTGGATGAAAACAAGTACATAGGGGTTAAGGAAGAAGGGCAGCCCATTTCATAAACTGGTTATGTCAGTGTATGTAAATCTAGGCCAATTTATCTTAATGATCTGAATGAGAATAAATTGGCTTAAGCTGAAATTTGTTGCTGTAAACTTTACCAGGCAATTCCCTTCCCTATACGTCTGCCTGTCCTGTTTCCCAGGAACATTGCCTCCCCCTACACATATTGTACAATACAATCTAAAATGCAGCAGTTTGGTCTCCCTAGGCAAGTGGATTAACTACCTATGTTACTGACTCTGATGCTGATGGAAACTGTTTTCTTAAAGTCATTCATTACAACAATAGTTTCAAGACCACAAAATAGTTTCTTTTTATTATAGTTTTAAAAGCATTGATTCATAGAATCATAAAGTTGGAAGACACCACAGGGGCCATCGAGTCCAACCCCCAGCTATGCAGAAACACCCATCAAAGCATTCCCAACAGATGGTTATCCAGCCTCTGCTTAAAAATCTCCAAAGAAGGAGACTCCACCACACTCCAAGGCCACATATTCCACTGCCGGACAGCTCTGACTGTCAGGAAGTTCTTCCTGAGGTTCAAGTGGAATCTCCTTTCCTGCTGCTTGAATCCATTGCTCCCTGTCCTAGACTTCGGGGCAGCGGAAAACAAGCCTGCTCCCTTCTTTACATGACGCCCCTTCAAATATTTGAACATGGCTATCATGTCCCCTCTTAACCTTCTCTTATGCAGACTAAACATACCCAGCTCCCTAAGCCATTCCTCATAGGGCATAGCTTCCAGACTCTTCACCATTTTGGTTGCTGTCCTCTGGACATACTTCAGCTCGTCAATATCCTTCTTGAATTAAGGTCCAATGAAAAAATAGAGTGGTACCATTACCTCCTTTGATCTAGACACAATATTCCTATTGATGCAACAAAGAATCACATTGGCTTTCTTGGCTGCCACATCACAGTGCTGACTCATGTTCAGCAGTGTGTTCCTCAAAGTAACTAGAGTAGTTATTTTAAGTTACTTAAAACACAGTCTGAATGCTACTAAGCACTAATGTGTAGCACAAAGCATACTGTCCATCCATCTACCTTGTTGTTGCCTGATTAACTACAAGAGAGCACCTAGAAGCAGAAACAGCAAGCACTTGAACCAGGAGACATTCTTCCTTCACTGTTCTCTGAGGCCACATTCATAAAATTATAAAAATAACCCAAACATTTCAATTGCACTACAAAAAGAGTGAAATTCCCTCTTAAATTACAATTGTAATACATTAATTAAGTTGTGCATTAATATTTATGTGTTACTATTTGTACTTGTATTTTTCAATTAGTTACTTACAAGCTACTTCATCATGTCATATAGAAATATCTATCTGGACATACCTAACTCTCTGGACTCCCATTAGTGGGGCCATTAGCAGCATACAACATAGTACCACAATCAGTATTCAAGCAACATCCGCAAGTCACCTAGAACACAGCAAGTTTAAGCACAGGGAGTATTGAACCATCACCTATGGTCCAAAGGATGAGCAGAAGCTTTTTCTGAGTTAAGACAGATTCAGACCTTGAAGCTGAAGGGGATGGGTTTAAAGTGTGTTATGGCATGGTGGATTGAGCTCTGGTTAGAACAAGATCTGGTAAAGATCTCATGAGACAAGTCTGGGGGAGAGGCCAATATTGAACACTCACCCCCCAACTTGTATTGGGACAACGATGTCCATATATATATAAATATACACACACACATGATCCATCACAGCATTATGTGTGTGTGTGTGTGTGTGTGTGTACACGCACACACACATATGTATATATAAACACACAAACTCACATGCATACACACACACACGTGTGTGTGTGTATAGGTGTGTGTGTGTGTAGGTATGTGTGTGTGTGTGTATAGGTATGTGTGTGTGTGTATATATATACACAGGTATATGTATGTGTGTGTATACATATTTACATACACACACACAGAGATATGTGTGTGTGTGTGTGTGTGTATACACACACACACATACACATGATCCATCAGAGGAAGAGGACTCTTGGATTCAATGTAATATGTACCTAGAGACTACACAGAAGAAAACACAGGAATTAGAATTCAGGGAATGCAGATCCTGAATCAAGAAAAAGGAAGTGTTGTTTACTTCCTAAGAACACAAAAGAAACCTCCTATATCAGACCAAAAAATAGACAGAATTCTAATCCTACAGTGCTAAAGATGCCTTTAGCAATATAAAAGAAAAAGAAAAAAAGCCTGCAGCCAATCCAATGACACCATTATTTGTGTTCGCACATCACACAAATCCTAGAGTAGTTGATAGTTAAGATTACACATTATCCTCCATTAATTTACCTAATATCTTTTTCAACCTGTTGCCATTGATGACCATGCTAGATCTTGTGAGTCCCATTACTTCACTTTGCTTTATAAGAAGTTCTGCCTTTCATCTGAATCTCCCACCATTTAACTTCAGTGGATGATTCGGCAGATTCTAGCATTTTGAGAGAAACAGAGAGAGTGTGAAAGACAGAAACCTCCCTAATCTTTCTATACATCTTTGTTATGTTTCCTTCTTACTCTGCTTCTCAGAGCCTTGTGTCTGTTCTTCATTAGAGGTGGAAGAATGTGGCAAGATTTGCAAAACCAAACTTTGACTTGAACTGAGGCAGTTGCCTTTTCATCCCTCCACCCAGTATTTGATGAGCCTTTTGGTCCTTTGTTAATGTTTATGGCTTATTGAGAGCAAAGAATCATCCAAGTACAACATAGATTACTTTAACAACCACCCAATGGGGGGAAAAGGTCACTGTAGTTATAAAATGTGAAGTTGGAAATAAAACAAGAGAACAGAATGATAGCTGAGTTTAAGGGTATCTCAAAAAATAATGACATATTAAAACACCGTATAGTTAAGAGTTTGTCATTTCTTATAAAGTGATGGCTTCAGCAGAGATACAGAATGCATATTTAGACAGAATAGAACAGAGATACAGAATACATATGTACAGTGTCTATCTACACTCACTTAATGTTGTCTTCTTTCTTTTGGCATTCACTTGCTACTCTAGGTTCAGCATGATGACCCTGGTTTTAGCTCTTATACTCTTGTGATAGTGATGGTAGATCAAAGTAATACATGCCTTTATTTCTTCAGGACAGAGGCAGATAGCTTCCAAATGTACTTCAGCCAACTAGATTAAAGCAGGCCTATCCCCACATGCCTTTCACCAGTTTATAGCAAAATGGTGTGATTCATTGAAATATTCTGAATTAATGGTTAAAATCAGTTAGTGTACAGTGATGAAATGAGCAACTCCAAGCAAATGCTGGAACAGTCAATATTCCAATATTGAAAGCCTATTGTACATGAAAAGAGACCCACATTACTTAAGATTACAGTGTTGTTGTTGTTGTTGTCGTTGTTGATGATGATGGCATATAGCCACTACAAACAATATCATACATAATTCATGGGATTAATACACATGTTGTCTCACCATATAAATGACTGTTTAAATGGGAGTACTGTCGAGTCAGCCTTGCTTAGTATTTGGATAAAAAACTATAAGGAATTCCTAGTGCTGTACACTACATTTCAGAGGAAGGAACTGGTGAAACCTGGATGGGGTGTTGCTTGCCTAAGAAAACCCTATGAAATTCATGGGCTCACCATAAGCCAACAGACAACTTGAAGGAACATACTCACATACACACTAGTTGGGACTATCCCACAGTATGCCAATCAATATTTCTGCACAGCAACAGCTAGTTCCTACACAGAATTCCCCCCCACACACACACACACATATTTTGAATATTCTTTCCTTTTCCTAGTAAGAAGGGACCAAGATTAACAGGTGACACCTGGCACTAATCCTGAATGTGTGTGTGTGTGTGTGTGTGTGTGCAAACGTACAGGATTACTTTTCCCTTATATATCCTTCCCGAGGGGGACATTTGCTGTGGTCAAAGTAAAGATGCTACTAAGGAATGATCCTAAGTAATCAGAATGAATATTTAGAGGAACATCTCCATGATCTTCCAAAAATGGGTTATTGTCTAAGTTGTTACTCTTAATTGCTTTTTGAACTCTAAACAAGCAAAAGGAGAAACCTGTTGTCCATGGTGATGTGGTAAACACACTCTCCTGGAATGCATCATTAATTGGAACTACTTCTCAGGATCTGCTCATACTTACTATCTGAAGAGTGGGAGCTACATTACTGGCTTCATCCTGTTCTAAGGTTGCACTCTTGGGCCATTTCTGTGTATGTGTGTGTGTACGTGAATCCTGCAAACACCAGGGCCATTTCCGCACTAAACTGTTATAGTGCTATTATTCTACTTTCAACCTCCTGTGGAATTCTGGGCTTTGTAGTTTCCTGAGGCCAAAGAGCTCTCTGACTGGGAATTCTAAATTTTCATCCCTGAACTGCAAACCCCAGCATTCCATAAAATATTAGAAGTGGAATAATAGCACTATAACCATGCAGTGGGGAAATGGGCCAGGATTCCATAGGATGTTGAAAGCGGAATAATAGCACTATAATAGACTAGTGTGGAAATGGTCATGGAATCAAATGAGTGGGGCCTCCTATGTTGGTCAGTCAACAATTTGGCCCACCTAACCATCCATCCAATGTCCTGTACACATAAATTCTTTAAATTAGAACTGGCATGGTTGTGGAAAAAACTGTTCAGACATAGTAAGTGCAAAGGAAATATCTAGACTGAGATCAGGGATGTAAAATTGAATAATCCCATCATTATTATTTTTATATACTTCTCAGTAATGGTTCCTTTTTTATATGCTTGGTGGCTAATTAAAAATAAAAATAAATAAAATCACAGTTTTGCCAACACCTATTAAAAATAGAGCAGGAACTGAGACAACATTTACAACTAAGCAACAGCACTGAAGAGAATATCAGAAAGACTCATAGGGCAAGTCGTGGCTGGAGATGTTGTTTCAAGATTTTGTGAGAACATGCTTGAGGTTGAGATAGTCTTGTGGGAATACAGCTTGGGGGAATAGAGCTATTAACTCCTCTAATTAAGTGCCAGTGAACCTTAGTATGAGCATTTCATGTAAAACCACAGTCTAAGCTGTTTCTGTTATGCTTTGCTGAAAGTCTATTGGCTTACAAACAAAGGAATCTCTCCTTATGTAATTCTCTTCCTAGCAGCCTAGGATACATTTTGATATATTTCAAACTTATTCACCGTTTCAGACTTCAAAAAAGAACTTGTTTTGAGTTATATCTTAATAAATCTTTATATGCTAGTAGTTCAAAGGTTCCTCCATCATTAAGAAATTTCAGTTGGTTCAAAACACAGCAACCAGCTTGGTTAGTGGTAAATCTAGAAGTAAGCATATCATACCAATATTAAAGTCACTCCACTGGTTGCCAATTAATTTCTGGAGAAAGTACAAAATGTTTGTTGTTACCTTTAATGCCCTATGTAGTTTGGGTCCCAGATACCTACAGGATCACCTCTTCCCATATAAATCCACACCACACACTCAGGTCCTCTGGGGGACATTTACTTCAACCAGCCAAAGCTAGGCTGGTAACAGTCACCTAGAGGTCTTTTTCTTCAGCCTTCCCTGGACTTCAGAATGACCTCCTGGAAGAGATTCAACAGCTGAATATGCTATACAAATTTAAAACAGAATTAAAGATCAGTTTCTTCTGGCAGGCTTATTGAGATGATTTCCAATTGTGAATTTTAACAATGAATGTTAAATATATATTGACTGTTTTGATTAGGTATTTGTATCATTTGTTCTTATAGGCTGATATTATGCATTTTAACTATTGTTTTTAATTGATCTGTTTTTAACTGATATATGCTAATCTGTTGTTGCCCCTTCCTCAATCCATGGGGAGAGGTGAGTAAGTTTTGTTGTTGTTGTTACTATTATTACTATGCTTTACCTTCAGGAAAAAAAAACCCATGAAAATTAAACCAACAGAGAATTTCATGTGTTCATTGTTTCTATGGACACATGAAGACATGCCTGATTATGGAAACCAGGAGGCTGTTCTCTTCTTGTCCATATTAACTGATATTTTCATTTATCTTGCTTTGAATAATGATGTATTCCCAGGAGGAGTGTCTGTAATTGCTTTTCAAGCAGTTTCTCCCTTAAGGAAATGTTGAGTTTGTAAGGAGGAAAACTCTTAATAATTCTTTCCTGTTTCACATTGAATCCTCCCAGTGGCAGAAGACTCCTTTTGTTCTGAATTAATAGTCAAAAATAGTCAAAAAATATTCCCCTCCTCCAGAGTCTACAGATATGAAATCAATTTCCCTGGGTAGAATCTTTCTCACTAGGGTAACTTTTTCTGCATCTCATCTTTTACAAGAATCTTATCTTTCTGATATCCATCTGTTCTTATAATTCTTATAATTCTATTCTTTTCTTTCTTTCCAACCCTCCCTTTCCTTTCTTTGTTTATCTCTGATATAAATCCCTATCAGAAAGCCAGCTTCTGTGGGATTTTAAAAGAAATGAATAGCTTTATTTGTTGTGTTGCCTACTGAAGTCAGCTTTGCTTTCCAAACAGACTAGGGGAAGAGTAAAATCACAAGTTTGAACATTTGTAGAGCTGCAATGAATATTTAGTATCTTCCCATTACTGCAGGGAAAGTACATTTCAGGATTAATGGGAAACATAATTCTTCATCTCCTTGAAAGTGCCTCTTTGATTAAGTGTTCACTTTTGTCACTGCTGTCCAATCTGGTATACAGGCAAGAGTTTTTTTCTGTTTCTCATGAACATGTAACTAAATAAGTGCATTTAAATTCTGGGATAACAAAATTCCATTTCCCTTTATGCCACTACTAACTAGCATTGTTAGGAACCTGTTCCCAAATGGCTGTCAGACGTCTGTTCCTTCTGATTGCCTCTGTTCACTCTTTCTCCTTTCAGTCCTCCCTCTATGAATGGAAAGTATTAATACAGGGATAAACAAAGCCGAGATGTCTTCTCACAACGTAGGTGGCAATATCTTGGAGAGATGGGACTGTCCCTTGAATGAGATGCAAATGCCAGAGGAGCAGGTGGGATCAATCAGTGCTGAAGCAGAAGTGTCATGCTTGAAACCGTAGTCTCATTGGCAGATAACTGAAGAGGATACCATGTTCAACCCACCCAAGGAGAGATTTATAGTGTGAAGGGGAGGGAAAAAAAGAATAATCCAAACTGCTACCCATAAACCATGAGTGGAACCCTATTTTGACATGGCATTATGTTGACAAGTCAAGAAAAGTAGTAAATTTTGTCCTTCCCCAGAGAAGGAAAGTAGCACATTGTTGCTGCTGCTTCCAACAGCAGAACAAGAGCTAGCAAAAGAATTTACTCTTCTCTTCATGGGGAGGGGGATAGACAGTATAGTTGGCATCTCTTGCAATTTGGATTTTTTTTTTTTTTTTTTGAAAACATGCATAGTCTGTTGGTGCTGCTGCCTTCTACAAAATTTCAGTGTATCTCCTATGTTGGGTTGGGCAAAGTGTGGTCCATGGGCCTTTTCTGGTCTTTGAAGCCCCCCCCCCAGCCAGTCCTCTAAAATCTCTTAATTCCAAATCTTTTATTATAAAGAGTTGTCTGATTTGAGGCCAATTTTTTTTCTCGCAAGCCACACAGAAAGCCTCAAACACATGAAAACAAACAAAAATAATCCTCCCTTCCACAAGCTGCATTTTACCCTAGGTTCTCTGTAATATCTCTGTTTTCCTCCCAAAATTGCATCAGAAAGTAATAGGGCATCACTTCCTGCTGACATATGGAGTGGGATTGAGCTTGCTGTGGGGCTATGAAGCCTTGGGGAGCGGTTGATATGAAAATTGATCCTTATCCCTCATGTACTTTTCCACTGCTTCCCCCTTGTAATACTAGATTGGGGAACCTGTGGCCCTCCATGTTGGCCCTCCACATTGTTGCTTCATGCCAATTTCTATCTATGAAAAGAGATCTGCTTCAACAATATCTAAAGAATGACCTCTACTCTCGAGGACAAAAATTATTCCCCCTGCCTTGAGATTTTGTAGGGGATAGCAATAGTGAGACAGTAGTTCCATGTGTCCAAGGATGCTGTGAAGCTGTGTTCATTAAGCTACAGCTTTTCATATTACATGGGAAACTGCTTTTAGAAACATATGGGGATTTCCAAGAAAGTAAAATTATGTCATAGTACCACCATGTGCTTGTAATATCAAGCAACAGCTGTGGGGGTGTCTAATTCAAAGACCAAGGCCAATCTCTCTTGCCAAAGGATTTACTTCAGCCACCTGGAATGTGGACCAAGCACTTGTAAAACTAGCAAATAGTAAAGTGAGCTTGATAAAGTAAAATCCATGATTTGGTTGACAGATAGAACCCAGAGGGTACTCACCAAGGGCTGCTCTGCATCCTAGTGAAAAGTGACAAGCAGGGTGCCTCAGATTTCTTTCCTGGACCTGATGTTGTTTAACATCTTTATTAATGACTTAGATGATGGAATAAAAGGAATGCTTCTCTAATTTGCAGATGACATCAAAAGGGTGGGCAGTGGATACCTCAGAGGACAGAAACAGAACTCAAAATGACCTTGACAGATGGGAAAGCTTGGTCAAAACCAACAAAAATGAATTTATACAGACATAAATATAAGGTACTATATTTAGAGGGAAAAAACTCATATATTTAGAATGGGTGACTCTGGCTTTAATATAATACAGGTGAAAAGGAACTGCACCACAAGACAGACAGACTACAAGACAAGCATGAGTCAACAGTGTGTTGCAGCAGCCCAAAACTAGTGCTATTCCAGGGTTGCATCAACAGGAATATAGCATCAAGGTCAAGAGAAGTAATAGCCCCGTTCTATTCCACTTTTGCCATACCTTACCTGGAATGCTGTGTCCAGTTTGACAAGATGGAGTGTATCCAAAGAAGAGTGTCCAAGATGACCAAAGGACTGGAAACCAAGCTTTATAAGATATGATGTAGGGAGCTCGGTGCGGGGAGAGAGAGAGCGGAGTTGCTGAAAGGTGTCATGATACCTATCTTTAAATATCTGATGGGAAGTCATGTAAAATATGGAGCTAGTTTGCTTTCTGCTGCTCCAGAGACTAAAACACAAACCAGTAGATTCAAATCACAAGAAAAGATATTCTACCTAAACATTAGGAATAACTCCCACATGGGAAAGGTTAGAACCAAATGGGTCCTTGTGGTTCCTTCACACTCTAAGATTTGAAAGAAACAGCTCCGTGAATTTTTGGGTAAAAAAAATTCTTACTTCCCTCCCCCAAACACACAGAAATCCTTATTTTGATCCCTTATTCATCTTCCCTTATAAAAACATCTCTTTATACTCCTTTACTACAATACAAGTACTACATGGCAAACAAGTCCTATAGAAAAAAACAAAAAATAGAAGTCTATGGAGAAAAAGCTAGCAATATTCCTGAGACAAATGAGGAGCATCTATGAGGTGCCCGATAGAGAAAACAGTTGGCTTGTCCTATATGGCTTGGGTGCAGGCTATCTGAAGGACTTTATGTCCCCTAATGAGTTCATTAGAGCACTAAGATTTTCTGGGGAGGTCCTTCTCTCTGTCCCACCCTCTTCTCAGATTAGTTTGGTAGGAACAAGGTAGAGGGTTTTCTCAGAGGCTGTTCCGAGGCTTCAGAATTCTCTCCCTATGAAGGCTAGTATGATTCCCTCCTTGCTCTCCTTCAATCAGCAACTAAAAACATTTTTGTACCATCAGACTTTTAGAAATTGAATGAATGACGTAGACTTTTAGCGATGTGCTGTACAGGTTTTGGTTTGTATAGTCCTTTAATGCATTTCAGTGTTTTTTAATGTTTAATGTTTTAATTTTATAAATAGTCCAGTTTATGTTAATTAGTTTTTATATTTATATTTTTGTCAAAGTTTTTGTATAGTCTTTCAAATTTGTATTGTTTTAAAAATGTTGTTAGTCACCTTGAGTCCCTTTGTTGGGAGAGAGGCAGGCTATAAATGAATAAAACAAGCAAACAAACATAAGAATAGTGATTACCAGTCTCTTTAATTAAAGTATCTAATCATAAAAGCAAGTGATTTGTAACTTGTGACACATATATTTCCCAGTCTTCAGGGAATAACAAAAAGCAAGGATTAACTTAAAAAAAGAAATCCAGGAACACTAGGTTGGGAAATGTATATTTTGTTAGCTCGTTAGCACTGTTATTTTATCAATCAATCACATGACTCTGCAGATCAGGGTTCAACTTCCCCCTCAGGTATGGGAACCCACTGGGTGACCTTGGGCAAGTCACCCTCTTTCAGCCTCAGAAGAAGACAAAGACAAACCTCCCCTGAACAAATCTGGACAAGAAAACCCCATGATACGGCACCTTAGGGTTATCATAGTTAAAGAATGACTTGAAGGCATGCAACAACAACAAACAACATAATATTTCTAGAAAAAAGTTAGAAAATGTTAACCTAATTTCTAACTTAATCCGTTTTATAATTAGCTTGTTCCTCTCTGGTGCTGCCTTCCAACTGCAATTGTCTGAAAAGCACACCCTAAACTGCGCCACCAGGAGCCGCAAGGTTGTGAGTTCGATCCTGCCAGGCTCCAAGGTTGACTCAGCCCTCCATCCACAGGTCAGTAAAATGAGTACCCAGCTTGTTGGGGGATGTATAGAAATGTATCGAAATACATGCTATTTGTAAGTTGTTCACCACCTTGATCCATATGGAGAGGTGGGATACAAATAAATTAATAACAACAACAACAACAACAACAACAACTAGTCAGCTGTGTGTAGAGAGGCAGAATGCAGGAGAACTACTACAGAAGAACTACAGAAGGATTTTATTGGGAGGTACAACTCTGATTGGGAAGTAAGGCCCTCTTTCCCTCTCTCCCCAGCTACATAAATTGAGTGGAGGCTAACACAATGGAGGTGCCAGGGGAGGGCAAAGACTGCAGCCCATTTTCTCTTTCAAATGCTGCATATTAAACTTATGAGTACCATGCAAGCAGAACTAGTTTCTTTTGCTATATAAAAAACTATAGTTACTGAATTTGGCAGGTGTTACAATGTTCCTGCCTCTGAATCTTAATGACCAGGATGGATGTACCTATTTATTTTCCCTTGCCATGAAACTGCTAACGGCAATAGGAACTGTATCAAGGACAAAGTTGAAAAGCTTACATTAATAACAACTTTTGGAACTTGTGATATTTGTGAAGCTTTGACCCAACCTTCCTATGACAAGGTAAACTGCTGATGCATATGAATCTAGTTTTTAACCTAACACATAAACACCCAAATGTATGGCTGCCTGGACTGAACAAATCTAAAATATCTACTAACAGACCAAATTATTCTCATAAGTATTATATGCTGATGTTCTTCAAATGCATCTAACTACTCATATATGAAAAAAGGATATTTGTAAAAGTAGTTTCAATCAAAATGAACAGATATCCTTTCACTTTTGGCTTCAGTAAATGAGTTTTGTTTTTATCAGACAAAATGACAATTCCACAAGAAATTGTATGCCAATTGTTTTCTGTGTACTGTTTGTATATTGAAAAATCAAGATGCAAATTAATCTAGTTTTATTTTCTTTCCCTGCTCATTTTGTACTCAGCTAAAATTCATAGAGAATCTCATTATCATATAAACAGAGAGTACAGATTCTCTTTCTTCTATATAAACTTTCACTTATGCCCACAAATCAGTTCATATAAATTGTATTTTAAAGTCACTCAAAAAATAAAAACATACTAATAAAGGAAACATTTGCATAAACTGGGGACGAGAAGACTTCACATTTGTGTGTTTATTTTCTGGCATTACGTTATCTCTAATGTAATGACCTCCTGCTGTGTTTTGCTGAAATGGAAGTTAACAAAGAATGAGATGGAACACTGCTTACAATTTGTTATCAGAAATATGTATCTTTAATGTGGGTAAGAAAAAAAAATCTGAATAAAGTTTGTAAAGTTTTGCTACTGACCAAAGTGGGCCATTAAGCGTAAAACTGGCAGTTGATGACTTCAATGCGAGAGAACTGTGAATCTGTTCTGAGTTTTAGTTAGAACTTTGGAAAGAGCTATTCAAGATGATAATCCTATTTTGGGAATAAATCTAAGCACCTTGGACAGCTCATTTACAATTTGTACTGAAAGTGAGAGCAGATGAACAGCCCTGCTTGCATGGAAGCGACCAGCCACCACTGATACCTTTCAGTGAATATTATTGTCAATATTCAGTTACAGCTTTTTCAAATAGCCTCTCTTCTCAGAACCCCTGGAGTTTCTTTTAAGCTTTCCAGAGACTCATCACACAAGAAGTTCAGCAGTGGTGAATTTCTCTGAAAGAACAATTTTCTATTAGTTTTCTTCAGTGGAAGGAGAATCTCGGAGAACTGTGGATGTTTCAGGATGGGCTTCCTGTCCCACAATATATTCGATAGTACCTCACAATGTGAACCAACTTAATTCAGACTTTGGAACAATGCAGTCTTTTGGATTGCTCCATTCTTACAAGTCTATGATACAGTTCTCTTCTCAGAAAATGAAAAATATGTATGTCAAAAGAAATGCATACAAAATGTGTATTTAAGTTACACATGCATAAAGCATATTGGCTGGCATCCTGTCCAGCAATTACAAGATCATAAGCTGGTCTAATGGTTTCATAGCTTTTGACGTTCATGCATTCAGTCATTAATGATCAATTGTGGCACTCTCCCCCCCAAAAAAAATGTACCTTTGCAACCTGACAGAGCCCTGACTAAAGTGTTTTTGAGCTGCTGAAGATTAGGGTGCCAAGGAATGATATCTGCCATGCTCAGTGAAAAGTATTAATATAGCAGTGTTCATTGGAATGTGTCCTAGAATCCTGTAAGACACGTAGCGTTTTTGTAACAGATGCAGAGACATATTTAGGTAGGAAAGGCAGAGAGATGGAAAAGAAAACAGTGTTCCTTCCATCACTCATCTCCTTATTTATTCATTCCAGAGGTTGATCTCTGGAACATCTCTGCTTTTCTCTTTTAACACTTTGCTGGTTGGCTGATGTCTGTACCTTTGCTATATTTGTAATGGGTGCATGTGTTTCCTATGATAGACTTTCCTCTTGCTTTTCCTTCTAATTTTTCTGTCATCGTAATGACATACATTCATATAATTGAACACACAATGGGAGATTGGTTTTCTGGCAGTTTACCTCCAGTTGCCCTCTCCACATGTCAGTTGCCTACAGAGTACCACAAGATCACCAATATTCAGGCTAGATTGCTTAACTCATCTTCTGATGTCTAATCATGGATAGGCTTTTTCAGACAGTAAATATGAATGCATTCATGTCTGGGGAGGAGCCAGCAGAAGTTTAAAAGTGAGCTCATGAAAGAAACAAAACAAAACAAAAACAGCTCTGTTTCACATGTTTATGTGATATCTCCTTCATCTTCTAATATCAATGCATTTCTAATATCAATGCATTGTATCAAAATTTGCAAAGATACCCAAAGAGTCAAAGAGTCTAGTGTACAGAGTAAGATGCCTGGAACAGGAAGTTTTCGAAGAGATATGTTCAAGTAGATAACCATATCTTAAAATGCACACTACCTTTCTTGGTTTCCTATTTTTCACACTTTGAAACAGCCCTAGGTTTTCTATAGGCCTATCCTATATTTGCTTTGTTTTCTTCTCTATCTGGCTTATTTTATGCTGCAATACTATGACCCATAATGAACATGATTGCTATTGTGGTAGTTAGCCCTCTCCTGGGGTCTACAATTTATTAATATCTAATTTAAAATATATCTCCATGTGCTTGAGAGGGTCCCCCAGATGAGCACACAGGCAGGCATGGCCGAATGGCTGCAATCAGGAAAAACCTGGCCTGGCCAGTAAACAATCTGTCATGTAGCCCCAGGAGCCCTCCAGATATGCACACATTAACTTAAACAAAAAGTTATGTGCCCTGACAAGTCAGCTTGACAGGATTAGCAATCCTGACAAACAGCTGGTCAAGCAAGAGTAATTTCCATACTGCCGTGACTTTTGACAAACCCTGACAAATCTTTTGGTTCTTGTGGGTTTTTTGGGCTTAGAGACCATGTTCTGGTTGTATTTTCTCCTGATGTTTCGCCTGCATCAGTGGCTGGCATCTTCAGAGGAATGATGAATTGGAAGTGGAGTGGAGAATATACATGCCAGTCTCCTCCTCCAGAGGAGAGGGAGCAAGTAGCATAATGGTCCTATTGTGTGTATTGAATACTTGTTCCTGGAGGGAGACTTCCTGAGTTCAGGTGGGGTTCGTTAGGGCTCGTTAGTATCTTTTGTGTTCTGATTTTGGTGTTTTTCAATACTGGCAGCCAAATTTTGTTGACCTTCCGAATCGCTTCTTTCCTGTTAAAATTATCCAAGTGTTTGTGGATTTCAATGGCCTCTCTGTGTAGTCTGACCTGGTAGTTGTTACAATGGTCCAGAATTTCTATGCTTTCAAATAACATTCTGTGTCAGGTTTGGTTTATAGTATGTTCTGCTACTGCTGACTTTTCTGGATGGATCAGCCTGCAGTAACTTTCGTGTTCCTTGATTCATGTTTGGATGCTGCATTTTGTGGTCTCTATGTAGACCTGACCACAGCTGCACAGTATGCAGTAAACTCCTGCAGAAGTTAGGGGATCCCTCTTGTCCTTAGCTGAGAAAAGCATTTGCTGAAATTTCCTGGTTGGTCTGTAAATTGTTGGAAGGTTATGTTTCTTCATGAGTTTCCCTATTCGGTCAGTGACTCCTTTGACATATGGTAAAAACATATTCCCTTCAGGTGGTTGTTTATCCTTACTCCTGTGGTTTTTTCAGGGTCTTGATGCCCTTCTGATATCTGAGCTGGAGTACCTATTAGCCTGTAGAGCCCAGTTCAAATGATTCAGTTCCTCATTCAAGATGTGAGGTTCACAAATTCTTTTTGCACAGTTTTTATTGTGCTCCTTTTTTGTCCTGGAGCTGCTATTTGCTACTACTATTATGCTAATTGCTCCCTCCCCTATGGAAGAGGAGACTGACATACATATTCTCCATTCCAATTCCAATTCACCATTCCTCTGAAGATGCCAGCCACAGATGCAGGCGAAACATCAGGAGAAAATGCAACCAGAACATGGTCTCAAAGCCTGAAAAACCCACAAGAATCAATGAATTCTGGCCATGAAAGCCTTTGACTCTACCCGACAAGTCTAATCATGCCAAAAACCTTGACATTTCATAACTTTGTTCTCCAAAACATGCACATTTTGGAGCTTGCTCCTCTACCCATTGTTCTCCCCAGGAAAGGATTAGCCCTCCAGGTACATTTTCCCCTATAAAAAGAACCAATGTTGAAGCAGTTCCTTAGATCGCTCTGGTTCCCTCTCAGCTCCACGTCTCTCCATCTGGCAATCCCCTCAGCAATCCATGTGCTGAGTTTCTTCTCTCGCTCTGCTGCTGTCTCCAACTTCAGTCTTCAGGACTAGGTGCAGTATACCCCAAAAATATCTCTCTAAAATCCCCTATCAATTTTCCTCTCATTTATTTCTATTTAGCTCTTGAGTGAGTGAATGCATAAGTGTGAACATGCATAAGGACTGGTTTTTAAATAAAAATAATTAAATTAGCAATTTGGTGTGTTTTTTGACTGAACCTGACTCCATAAACATTGGTTTGGAAAGATCTCGCTGGGTTACCCTGCCTCTTGTGGTGCTGCAGCTTGTGCTCTGGCTAATTCCCATTCCTCATTTATTGAAGAACATTTAGGTGTCTCCTTCTGGACCCCTAGAAATCAGGGCAACATGATCCTGATAATAACACTGGAACTTTCACAGTGTCCCTGATTCAACCACTTGAGCTAATGAAAATTTGTTAAAGGGAGAAGCGTCCAATGCTTGAGGGAATCTGGAAAATTCTATCTGGAAAATAGAATGGGGAGGGGGAATTATACTCCCCTCCAATCAGCCTCGATTCTTCTTTTCCATCAATAGAAATATAGTGCTGGATACAGAATGTTAAAAGTTATTTTTTAGATGTAATTTACTGCCAATACTCATTGCAATGTTTGAGAAGTACATTCTCAGAATTACTCTTTACAAAAGCGAAGAGAATAACTGATTACTAGTAGCTCTGCTCATTACTTTTCTGTTACTTTCCTTTTTTAATGAGGGGGGGAAATTCAGGATTAATAACAGGATGGAATATATCTCCTATTTCCCCTTCCCAAAACTCTTCTCAAAATGCCTCTAAAAATATGCTTAAAAATAACTTGTGAAAATATCGTATTTTGAAAGCTGCACTCATAACACCAAGGGTGAGACTCATGTGACCATCCAGATATTTTTAGATTGGGACTCCCATCAGCTCCACAGCCTATGAAAAGAAGTGCAGCAACATCATTAAGCTATAGGTTCCAGCAAATGCATTACATGAATAAAATATTGCCACTTTACCAGCACTTTTGAAATGAAAACTTTGTTACATCCTAATTACCACAAAACATAAGCAGTTGCTGGTAACTACACTACTTGTATCATTATTCCCAAGCTCTGTGTTACACCCCTTGTGTTATTGAAGGCTCAGATTCCGTTTCTTTCATTTTGCCATAATTCTTATCCATATTCAGCTTTGTACAAACTTGAGATTTTGTTCTTGCTTTGATCAAAGAACACAATTTGGCTATTGGCTTTGTTTTGCTACACATGACAACACACAACATGAAAAATTTAATAAACTTTAATACAGCAAGAGGTAAAATTACATCCATAATATACAGAATAGAGGCTGGGATTTGTGGTGCCCAATATGAAACAGACTCACAGTATGCTGACTATATGAGTTTGGTCTCTGGGAACTAGTAGAATACTTCACTTTGTATCTGTATTCTAAAACATGGCTTTCAACAGAAGTAGCAGTGACTAGTAAAAACCGTAAGTGTTGCTACAAGGAAGTACCTTATGCTAAAAGAAAAATCTTGGGAGTGCTTTTAAGGTTCATTTGAGAAGACCCTGAATTAAAGAATATGTGACAACTATTATTAAAGAAAGGTATTAAAAATCAACCTGCCAATCTCACAATACCTTACAAATCTGTGTTCTGGAGAAATATAAGTTCATTTGCTTATAGACAGCTATCTAAGAAATGCAAAATATATAATAACTTATATGGCATTGACATAGAAATAAGAGACTTTCAAATTCAGCTATGTAATAATAATAAAGAGTTAATGGCTAAAATGTATAAAATATTGTTGAAACTTGAACTAGAAGAGGAACAAGTGAAAGGTGGCATGATTAAATGTGAACAAAATATAGAGTATACAATCCAGATGGATCAATGGGAGAAACTTCATAAGAAAGATCTGAAATGTATATTAAGTTATGATTTAAAAGAGAATCTTTACCAAATGATGTACAGATGTTATCTATCTCTGGAAAAACTCCCAGTGATGTATAAGAATTTCTCAAATAGATGTTCGAAATGTAATCAGATTACAGGATCTTTTTTCATACTTGGTAGATTTGTGAGAAAGCTAAGAAATCTTGGCAGATGATACATCAGATGATGGAAAAGATTTTAAAATTCAAGATTCATTTGACTCTAGAAGTCTTCCTGCTAGGAATGATCAATGATAAAATTACTAAAGACTGTATGAAGGTTATTCAATACATGATGACAGCAGCAAGAATGTTATATGCTAAGCACTGGAAGAATAATATGATGCCATCCCAAGAAGAGTGAGTTTTGAAATTTTGCATATAGCAAATATGGACAAATTGACAACGTTATTAAGAGATAGATATATTCATGAATTTAAAAAGTTCTGGGAGAGAGTTATGTTTTTTATCAAGGGCTGAATGCAGACAAGTTATATTACAGTTAAAGTGAAATCTGCATTTAGAACACTTTTAATAGAACTACGTTTTTCTGGTTGTTTATGTATCACATATATTTGATAATTGCATCTACATTACTAATGCTAAATTGCTTAAGTAAATGCAGTAAGAAAATGATGATAAATATCAAGCAGTAAAATCTTCAGAAGTTGACAATGGCCATGATCCAGGGAGTGATAAGTTAATCATAGAGTGTTTTATGTTTAAATGTTTGTTCTTAGTAGATAAACTTTGTAAGTTTTTTTTTTTACTTCTCTTCATACTATTGTGTTTTGCAAATGATTGAATGTTTTGTAATGCACTATTTTGTTTTTTTCTTTTGTTTACACTGTTTTATTCTTTTTGATTTTTTTTCCTTTTTGTACTCTTAATAATTTTTTTAAAAGAAATCTGTGTTCCAAAGTTGGAATTCTGAAGATGTATAGTGTATAGTACATCTCACAGAGGATATTATAAAGTTGGAAAAGGTATAGAAAATGGCAATAATAATAGTGAAGGAATCCTACTATGAGCAAAGGTTACAATTAGGAGAGGGCTTTTTTAGTTTAGGATGAAGGCAAGTAGAGGCATGACAGAAGTGCAAAAAATTAAATTATGCACAGGTCAGATAAATGTGTGGATTGGGAGGCATTTTATCTTTGTTACTTTCACTACTGGAACCTAGAACAATCCAAGGAAAGTTCCTATGACAAAAGTGGACAACATGTGACGCTGTAAATGTTATTATTACATGTGGCACTGTAAATGTTATTATTACATATCCACTCATACCCTGCTTGATGGCATCCTATAAAAAAAGAACTGAGTAGTCTGTAACAAAATGCTTTACTTGATCCCATCTGGTAAGATCCAGTATGGCTTTTTATATATTTGTTTCAACTTTTTTCCATTACCATGAATGCTAGTATGGCATCTTCAAGACATTCCTTCAATACCTGAAAAGCAACTTTCAAATGAATAGGAATTTGTCATTTTTGAATTGCAGAAGGAACCACACTGTTTCTTGTTCAAGTGAGTACAACATAGAAGAAAAATGGAGGATCAATTTTCCATGCTGCATGCGTAATTTTCTTCTTGTAGAACAGCTTACACAACATGGGCCATTTTCTCATGGTACTGTTATTTTTAATGTGTGATCTACCTGCTTAGGCTGTTTAGCTGTTCATGATAACATATAGGTTTTACAAAGAAAAACATTCAGTTTAATAGTATTAAACCTCCTTTGACTTCTATAATTGACTATAGGCTGTGTAAACATTTTAGAGTTCTACATACTTTTATTTGGTGATGTTACAGTATTCTTACCTATTCTCTGAGATATAATAGTCGTAGGTCAATTACAGCGAAACAAATAATTCCACAGGGACCTCATAACTTGGTTACAACTGTGCAAAGTTTAAGTGGTGTCAGATGGTCTTTTACATTCCAAATTTTCACTTGCAGTAGGAAATGAAAAAAAGTTTAAGAATTTTATGTCCAATATTTGATCATTATGTGTCATTAAGCATCATTGAAAAGATATTGTGTCATTATTCCAACAGAAACCAGGTCATCTTTCAGACAAAACAATATAGATGGAACCTGCCTGAGCTTCCTTTCCATGTAAGCTTCCTTTCTATTTTGGTGACAATCAGCCTACCTTCCTTGGATCTTCAAAAGCAAGATGAAATATTCCTTAAAGCTTAGCAATGTAGAAGTAACCCAGACTATTAATGGCTTCCACTGGTAAGACTAAGACCTTGATCTTACTCAAAATACCAAGAAGCTACTGGGGCATGACAAAGCAGCAGGTGTTTTAAGAATCTCCACCCAGTCCTTCTAATAATTGCCCTCCTATATTGTAGGTAATCCACAGGACCAGAAGTGGTGGCATTTGAAGTAGTTCAACCACCAGATTAAAAAGGCAGTGTAGCATACTTGTTAGGAAAGAAAGGTGAGTAGGATTATGTTGCCTTGGAGACTGTAAGATGTCCAAGCTAA
This sequence comes from Ctenosaura bakeri, assembly GCA_948474755.1. NCBI lineage: Eukaryota > Metazoa > Chordata > Lepidosauria > Squamata > Iguanidae > Ctenosaura > Ctenosaura bakeri. The sequence continues at coordinate 110,515 of CAOLHI010001993.1, read as the reverse complement.
TGCACATTTAACATTCGCTCTGATATTGTGTCTTGTTGATATAAGAAAAATAAAGCACTATATAAAAACATATGAAGTTATAGCATCTTTCTAACCAAGTTTCTTTACACTCTACATGAATAAAACACAAACAACAAAGTTAACAAAACAGGGCCTCCAACCCAGCACTATTTTTCACTAAGAGATATCAAGCTAAACATTTTATGAACTAGAAAATCTAGGGTATTCTTTGTTGTGATTGTTCTTAACTACAAAATCTCTCAATCAGAAAATTTTCCATGTAATGTCACTTAAATGTTTAAACCTCTCATGTTCCAATAATTTTTAAATACAAGTATAAATGTCTTTTTAAAAACAGCAAAAATCTATGTTTGTAAATTATGTGGGCTTCCCTTGAAATTCTTCAGGGTGTTTTTCTTCTTTAATACTTGAGAAAGAATTTCCAAAAGCATTCCAAATGGTTTGGACACGAAGCATCCTTAGACATCTGCTTGATGCCCTTTGCTAGGAGAGAGATTCATAGTTTGAAATCCAATTGTACCAAACCTAGTTCAAATATATTTCAATGAAAGAAATGAATAGAAATGTTTTTACATTAGAAAACAATATTTATAAAAACATGTACATTTTGAAAAAAAAGTATGTGCTTTTCTCTTCTGGAAGGGGTGGGAGTCTCACAAGCTGATACAGAACAATATAAAGTTGAAGTTGTTAGTGGGATTTCAGGAAATGCAACAAAAATGAGTTGAACACCTTTCCATTTCCATGGTCCTTTTAGACCAGCCTTTCTTAGCCTCATTTCTGTAAATATATTCCCAGACATCATTCCTAGATAGCACAGCAACTCTTTGTTTCTGGCAGTCACATTTTTCTTTAGAGGACAAGATTAACAAAGTCATACTGAAAATCATCTTTCATTCCTTCTCTTGCTTATTTATCTTATAGGGTTCTCAAAGTTTTAATTTTGTCCATTATTCTCTGTAACATCTTCATGAAAACAATTGGTGAGGCTCTCTAGAGGTATAGGGTAGGGTTACATCAGTATGGAGATCATTACCAGCTTTCCTTATCTTTTCAGTTGATCCAGGTATTAAAGTAAATTCTCTAAATGGGTTTTCTGTAACTAATGGTAGGCTAGGAGGGATTTAAGGTTGTTAAACCTTCTGCATTAAAAATAAATATGATGGCAATGATGAACAGGATAGTTGTATGAATTATCTGTTTTAGACACAATCTTGTCCTTCTTTAGAGGCCAGGGTTTAATTCCTCACTCAGCCATGAACACCTATTTTGTGACCTTGGGCAAGTCACACTCCATCAGCCTCAGAGGAAGGCAAAGGCAACATCCCTCCAAACAAACCTTGCCAAGAAAACTCCGTAATAGGTTCATCTTAGGGTTGCCATAAGATGGATATGACTTGAAGGCACACAACAACAAAAAGAACAACTGAAATAACTACTTCTGAAGTATTTGTCCTAATTAGATCACATTTATACCTTTAGGATTAGATTGCTTGAAACTGGTGGGGAGGAAGGTGCCCCAAGAATGTTTGTAGAAGTTAGTCTCCATTATTTGGAGAGGTATACAGACTGGCTGCAGGGTTAAAATATTCTGGGAAGGGAACACTTGAAGCACAGTGGTCCTTTCTTGAGGTCATCCCCCCTTCCTTTACTGTCAGCTGTTTTTGGAACTTCCTCTTCTTTTCTGAAACACAGATTGGTTGTTTTTAATAAGGAATTAAAAGGGATTAATTAATATCTTAAAATGTAAAAAACTCATCTAAAATAAATAAATAAAAATAATTTTAAATCTGCAACATGAAATTAAAAAAAATAGAACTGTGTTCCAGGAGGCATCCCTATTTCACTGATTTATACACTATGTCCACTACTGGTAGATGATTGCTCTTCCCTGGCATCAGAGGAGGGGAAAGGCTGCTCCCAAGAATGAGAACAGGAAGCAAAGGAAGTCACCACTTGGGGATGTGGTATGTATCACTTTGTTATTGATCAGATCCTTCCCATGAGTCTTTCCATCTCATGAGAAGTATTCTAGTGCATTAGAACCATGGTCCTGTGTAGCTCAGAAGGTTAGACATCCACATCTCTTCATGTGGCCACCTTTTTTTTCTCCAGCACAGGCACTGGCCTCTGTGCAGCTGTCATACAAACATTATACCACTCTACTTCCCATTTGAGGCTTCCTTTAAACTTGTGAAGATGTCTGTAGATGTTTGCTTCAGGAAGGGAACTTTTATATTACCTATGTAGTTTAATTTCTGAGTTCAATTCAAAAAGCCAGCCACTAAACAAATTTGCTATTTCAAGAAGCATTTCTATCCATAAAATACTGGCTGATGGCTGAAATCAGCAGGAGATTCTGGGCGTTTCCACACTACACTGTTATAGTGCTACTATTCTACTTTCAAGATCCTATGGAATTCTGGGTTTTCAGTATAGGGAAGAGCACTTAGAATTCTTAGCCAGAGAGCTCTTTGGCCTCAGTAAACTACAAATCCCAGTGTTCCACATAAAATGGAATAATAGCACTATAACAATGTAGGACAGAAAGGCCCTCTGTTTTGCTTGCACGACCATCTCAATTTATAGCAGAATTAGTAGAGTGAAAGGAGAAACTTTTCAGGAATATAAATTCTGGCTCTGAAGATTGTCTTTGCCCCTTCTTGTTGGTTGATATATATGCTTAAAATCCAAATCTATTTTTTGGCAGTATCATGAAAACTATATTTTTATTCTTCTATCTTTTTTTTTTAAACTCCTTTAATATTTGGGTGGGTTTTGAAAGAATATTATACTGATTTTCTTTTTTTTTCTTTTTTTAAAAAGCATTCCTTTATATTACTTATCAGTATATGCTTCCCCCCTACACACACACACTTTTATGCTGTGCACACTACATTGGGAATAACCTAGGCATAGAAATATCACATACACCTTTATAAGCTCTGCATGATACCTCTGAATGATTCATTACTTCAGCTTCAGCTATTTTTTAAATGAAGATGTCTGTTAATTGCCACACCATTGTTTTTTGAAAGTACAGCATTAATGGTGATTCCCTCTGTACTCTGAGCATGCAAAATATATTATTAAGTAAAGCAGTACCTCTGTTAATAAGTACCCACATGAATTCCAGGTCTTAACTATTGACTGGCTGCTTGAATATTTCATTTATAAAAGAGGGATTACAAATGTATGGAACACCATGGAACAGTATTTAACTATTAGGTCAATATTTGCATTTTATTACCTTCTACGAAATAAATTACAGAGATTATAGGAGGCCATCTTGTAAGTGATGTAAAGATGTGTGAGATGAACTATCCATGCACAAAACTGAAACTTTGCTCTCAAATGCCTTTGTGTGGAATAAGATTGTCTTGACAGGTTGTAGAACTATGTTCCAAATGATAAATAAAATAGGACTATGGTGGGAATTCTATTTTCTGCTGTTGAGATGGAAGACTGCATTCAAGTATTGATTTATGTGCCTACAGGTTTCTCCAGGGTCATGCAGAACATGAAACAAGGTGTTGGAAGTAAAGTTCAATGCCTGTATGCTGCTCCCTTGGTGGTTACAATGAGGTGATGAAGGTCTGTTGAAAAATAACAAGTATTTTTTTTAAAGAGTAGAATTGGTATCAGTTTGATCTAGTTTCTTTCCTTCATTTTGAACAGCCAATGGGAATACAAATTAAAACAATTCCAAGAGGATTTTACCTAGGGCTGAAACAGTGAGTTTTCTTCAGAGATACAAGTGCTCTCTTATTGTTCATCCCTTCTCTATTACCCAGTATTTTTGATCTGTACAGTTTGCCACTGAAGCAATCAGAAGCCAACCATACACATATGGTGGTCCATATGAGAAACCTGCTCCTTTAGTTTTATATCATAGTCTGGATTTTTCTGATGTGAAATCAAATGTGCATAAGAACAGGCAACTTAGTATGGATGCCAGCCATGGCTTTTGGTGGACAAACAGTTCAAAGTTGAATTGAAATGCATATCCCCACTCTTAAGCTGCTTGGCTAGCTTGCACAAGTGTTTGCACAGCCAGCTTCATATAGATCTTGCTTATTGAAGGCAATTAGATAATGGACAGTAAATTCAACACAACTAGACAAAAAGGTTTTGGAACATGATCTGTACCAGAGTCTAGAAAGTTATTTCCAAAGTGTTTCATGCCTTTAAAGAGTGTTTTTTATTTATTTATTTATTTATTTTAATTATTTATTTGTATCCCGCCTCTCCATATGGATCGAAGTGGCGAACAACTTACAAATAGCATGTATTTCGATACATTTCTATACATGCCCCCAACAAGCTGGGTACTCGTTTTACCGACCTGCGAAAGGATGGAAGGCTGAGTCAACCTTGGAGCCGGGCAGGATTGAACTCACAACCTTGTGGCTTGCAGTACTGGCATTTAACCACTGCACCACCAGTTTTAAAGTTAGCCCTTTGTCATGACTCATTACAGTGGTGAAAACACACTTTTCACATGATTTGTTGAACTGCTGCCATTCTGTGCCTTCAAGTTGTTTCTAACTTATGATGATCCTAAGATGAACCTATCATGGGATTCTTGGTAAGATATATACAGAAGGATTTACTTTTGCCTTCCTCTGAGGTTGGGGGAACATGACTAGCCCAAGGTCACCCAGTGAGTTTCCATGGCTGAGTGGGGATTTAAGCCCTGGCTTCCAGACTTACAGTCCAACATTCCAACCACTACACTGCACTGACTCCTACAGAAGATGATAATAGGTCTTATTATTATTAGAAGTCTTCATCTAGTCTCCTAACCAGTAGCTAAATCAGCACTTCCTATGCAAGAACCTAACAATCCACCTTCCTTTTTTATTTCTTTGTTGAATCTCACCAAACTGAATTGCAGCAGTAAAACAAAACGAGGGAAACAGTTTTGGACTGGAGAACAGTTTTAATAAAACGTCCAGTGTCGACATATGAGTCTGCAACTGCCACATTCCTTGTAGCTGATAGCAACAGGAACACCACCAACAATAATAACAACAATATCACCACAGAAGTAATGCTGAGTACCTAGAATTCCATAAACTGCTGCATTTAGCTGAGCACATCTCGATTTATGAAAAGATGAGTAGAGCACGAGATCTGTGATTTTTATTAATTCTTCACTTCCATTAGTGTAATAACTCTCAACAACAGACCAATCCAATGCAACATTTCATTTTCTAATCCTTAGCTAAGATTGTGTTGGTGAGACTATGTGCTATCTGAATCACCTGATTAATTCTCAGCAAATGTATGACTAATATACATTTAGGAACTCAAATAAAAAGCAAGATCTAGTAGCATTATATAATAAAATACTGAAGTTGTTGATGAAGTGATTTACCATGGTATTTTTTTCCCTTACCTATAGAAATTGTTCTCACTGCTATCTGGCATAATGCAAATTAGTGCGCTTCGTAATAGGAGGCATGAGGCTACAGCATTGGTCTAAATAGATGTACTTTTAAAAATCATCCCACAATGATAGTGTAAGCCGCGACTAATGTGCATCTTGATGTGACAGTTGTAAATATCACAAAGTAGTACTGTTCAAGTCAACAGCTTTCTCACATGTGTGATAATAGAGTTTCTTTATCATGTGAATGTGACATCCACCAATAGAAGGCAAGCCAGAGCATGTGCTTAGAAGTTTCTAACAACAGCATGAAATGGCTGTATGGATGAGTCTTCATAAGATCCCAAAGATGTATCATAGCTAAAAATATGTTTCATTACAGTCTTGCAGTCTCCTAGTGAAGGTGGCAAAAACTAATGCAGCATCTTCTAAGATCAATAGAAGAACTGTTACAGACCAGAGATGTTTTGATTTCTTTCTTCAAGTCTCCACTTGATCTTTCTCCTCGCCCTTTCTGTCACCATTTTGGTAAGAGATCTTTCTTCCTCTTTCTACCAGCTGTAGGGTGTTAAAAATCTTAATGGATGATTATGTTATCAGAATGGTCAGGTTTCTGTTTCTGTTTCTCTATTGCAATGAGAAAATCTCTTAAACATGTTTGGGACTGGGCTCGACAATTTCTTTTATCAGGCCAGGATTCTTAGGATAGTTGTTTCTTGTCATAATTGCAAACACACCAACAAACTAAACTTCAGTGGAAATCATTACAAATATCAAGGCTGACATAGAAGTAACCAAGGAGGCAGCAGCAAATAGGTAAGTATTTAAGAACAATCAGCCTGAAGAAGTAGAAAGGGGAAAAATCAGACTAAGATCAGAGCAGAAAGTAGGTCATGCAAAGCTTTGGTGAGCTTCTTTTGTTGTGACCTCATACTTTCCATATTCTTGCACAATGGAACAGAGCCACAGAGGAGAACCAGCCATGGCATCCCTTCAGTGTAAAGCTGACATGGGGTAATAACCAGATTCTAAAAGGAATGAAAGTTCAAAGGAGTGCAGAAGCTGTACAATTACAACTGGACCTGACATATATTCTCTTGGTTGTTAATTCTTAAAGCAGGATTGGACAATCTGTGCCCCCACCTCCAAAGGACCACAAATAGCTAGCCCACACAAGAAGAGGTTTTTATGTAGGCAGGAAGCAAAATCAGTACCCAACTTTGAAAATCTCTCCTCCATCACTGGTCTTTCTACCTCTTGAAGGATGTGGAAGGCATTTTTGTTTATTTTATTTTTTTCAAAAAATGAGTAGAGCTTGTGGAGCTTTGGAGACTTCAAAAATGTCATCAGGATGGCTGCATTCTCTCCATCCCTTGCCCTAAAGTCTAAGATGCAGTATGGCTTTTGGAATATGTGCACCTTAACTAGCTGTTCCACTACAATTCTTCTGCAGTGCTCTTAAAAGATAGTAGTTGGAGAATAGTTTGAAAGTCCCCCCTCCACTTTGTTGTATTTGTTTAATCAGGATGTTTAAAAGAATAAACATTTCCATAAAGTCTGAGAAGGATCATTAAACACTGTGGAGTATACACAATTGCTGCGCTAATAATTAAGAAAAATTCTTAAATGTTTTTGCCATTAGGGATGAGTATAATTGCATTTGTCTCACAGTAAGCCATTGAAGAAAAAACAATCTTGTATTTGATGGCACATTGAGCAACACAGTGATATTTTAAGATTAAAAATCACATATTTATTACTAAAAGGGACTGTGTCTTATTTTCCCCCCTATTGTAGGTGTTTTTAATGAATCCATAATAGAAATAAGATCCCCCTACTGTCACAATATCCTTTTTAATAACTGTATAAATGCTTCTCAACTTTTCTAACACATTTTTAACTAAAGATAAGCCAGAAGTTATTACAACAAAAATTTTATCTTGAATTAAGAGAGAGTAAAAGAAATTTGGCAGAGGAGACAGGAGTCAAATTTGTGGATATGATGTGCAACTAGCTACAGTGGTGACACAGTTTTTTTTGTGTTTTTTTTGTTTTGTTTTCTGTGGCCACTACATTCAGTTAAAGAATTCTTCCTGTTCACTGCTTCTAGGTGTCCACCTGTGTCCCCTGTCTTGGATATAACATCATTTGTGGGCAAAAGAAAAACAGATCTCATTGGTTTTTGCCATTTTTTGTCACAATGCCCCAGAGAAATGGTGTTTCCAAAGCATGCTGGGTTGGGAGAAGAAAGTACTAGGAATGTACCACACTGCACAATTATAACAGTGTGGTAGCACTATAACAGCCATGGCTTCATTATGGAAAAACCTGAGATGTGTAGTCTGATGAGGTACTTAGAATTCTCAGCTCACTTGTCCATTTTCTGAATTACAATTCCCAATGCACTTTGGATGCCTGCCTATAGTACAAAATTAATTGTATCACATTTCTTCTCAGGATATCTTGATGTCTAGAAAGTAAACTATAAATCCCACTATAAATCACAGAATTCCTCAGGATGAAGCAGTGACAATTACAGTGGAATAAAACTAACCGAATTGTATAATTCAGATGCACCTCTGGAAGCCAAAAAGGATTTTAAAAAGAGATGGGAATAAAATATCCACTGCTGCTAATGGCAAGTCCTTATCAAACTTTTTAGCAAATGTCATTTCCAAAGCTCAGAAAAGTTCAAAATATCCTCATTCATCAATCCTTAATACAGTGGGGTTTTTTTTGGGGGGGGGCGGTAGATATCAACCCCCAAATTTAGTTGTTGTCCAGACATGGGAAAGGTATCAATATCAATAGCTAAACTCTCTTCTTTTCATACAGGAACAATTTGTATATGGTTCATTTGCATAGAAAATTGAATTGTCTGCACAGAAACATAATTTGTTATGCAGGTATTAACATTTCTGCTTTGAAATATTATTTTCCATGGAGAAAATGGTGTTTTCTGTGCAAAACAACTTTGTGTTAATTTTACACAGTATAAATCCCGAATTGTGAATATTATTTGAAAATTTTGTGGGGTTTTTTTTGGGGGGGGGGCGTTGGTTGTTTTTGTTTTTGTTTCAAGACTTTGCATTGGAAAGAAAATAACTGAAATAACTAATCACTATCATCAGGAATAAACTTATTCCTAAGTGAGGAACATCCAAATGAATTCACCCCAAGTAGTTCAAAATTGTGCAAGGAGTGCTGTAAAAGATGGGCTAGGCAACTGTTGTCATATTGTTCATGAAAACAGCATCTATAGTCATGTCTACTTCTGCACAGCCATTATTAGACACTTTATCTTCTTATTTAGTCCTTCTTAACATTAAGTAAACATTTCCCCCTCAAGGTATAGTGGGGAACTTACAACCCTCCTGATATTGTTAGAATGAAACACCTGTCAGCCTCTGGCAGCAAGATGCTCAATGGATGATAATAACAGAGACCAAGAACATCTGGATGGAGACAAGTTTCTCACTCTATTATAAAAAGTCAAAAATTCCATGCCAAACTTGCCTTCCAGAATGCTTAAGTGTTCTTAATGATGCTGGTAAATCTGACTCTAGTTTCAGACAAGCCAGTTACAATTTACTGCTGCTGTTATTTGCCATTAAGTTGATTTCAATGTATGGTTAGCATATGAATTAAAGACCTCCAAAAGGCTGTCATTAATGGCTGCCTTCAAGTCTTAGAAACTCAGGGCTAGAACTTCCTTAACTGAATTAATCTACCTGTAATTAATAATAATTAATAATTATGTAATGGTTTCCTCTTTTCCTATTGCCTTCCATTTTACAAATCTTTATTGTCTTTTCCCAGTGAATCATACTGTGTCACAATGTCATCAAAATATAAGAGCCTCATTTTATCCATTTTGGCTTATGTTGAGACTTGGGCCTTAATTTGCTGTTAGACCCACTCATTTGTCTTTTTAGTACCTGTTGAACCCTCCTCTAGCACCACATTTCAAATGAGTTCATGTTCTTCCTGTCAGCTTTCTTCACTGTCAGACATTTACAGCCTTACATACAAATTACAAATATGATGGCATGATTGATTCTGACTTTGATATTTAATGCTATACAATTAGACTTACATATGAATGGAAATTGGCTATGGAAATGCTATTTGGAGGAATTCTCAACTGGACAATTTAGTTTAGAACTGACACACTTTTATTCCATCTCCTATTTCATAAGATTTCTGCCCATTTCTTCATACTGGAGATGGAAAGGATTTGATTTTTTCTGTAACGACTTGGGAGAAACTAAATAATGAGCAGGATTCAAATCTGCTTCCTGCAGCATTCAAAGTGTTAGTTAAGACCCTGGACAGGTTGGGTCCAATGACAATGTGAAAGACTTTAAAGCCTGCTCAGAATTTAAAATCTGCAGGGAGGGATTTCTCTCATCCCCACCAACACCACAGACATATGGTGAAGTCATGGTAGAGAGCTTTCTCTCTCTTCCAGGCTGTGGGACTCTCTCTCATGAGAGTTTTGGTGGCCCCCTCTCTGCACTCTATCCAGCAGCAGATGAGGACGTTTTTAGTTCTGCAGGCCTTGGCCTCTCATTTTATGTGACACACCTTCTATGCATTATATTTTAATATGTTTTAAATGTGCATGTTTAATAGAACTGTTTGTGTAATTTTTTAAAAAAGTTTAATCATTAACAACATTTTAACTCAACTTTGTTTTTAATTTCTTATTAGCCACCTTAGGTCTCATGGAAGGATAAAGGTGTGGTATGAATTAAATTAATTAACTGAATCAATAATTTTTTGAACTGATCCAAAAAAACCCAACAACAACAGCAAAGGCCTTTGTTACCTTGTGATGCTGCAAAATATATTAGTTTTTAGCTAATATTAGCTCTACCTGTCTTCCTCTGGATCTCCCTGCTTGGAAAGTGCAAAGTATGCCGGTTTAAGAGGCCATCAGAATTATCAAGTTCTCTGTCCAAAAAACCCCCGTGTATTTCCTTGCAGTCTATCACTGTTCCATCTCAAGATACCTGAAATGAGTATACGTCTGCTTTTAAACACCTTCCGATAGATATTCTTTTGAAAGTGATTCACTTAGCAGCAGGAAAGCAATCTGAAGTGAGCAAAGTGCTCTTCAGCAGAGCAGCCATCAATTCACACTTGGGAGCTACTGAGAATAGGATTACAGCCAACACCAGATGTGTTGATCAATAGGATTAGGGTCCCCATTTATCCACTCTAGCTGCTGGTGCATCACACTGAAATAGATTCTGAGCAAAGTTCAGCGTATGCAGACAGGCATGGCTGAGGTTGAGGACCACTTGTTCCACCATTAATTATTTTTCCATTAGCTAGTAAGACCTCAAATACATCAGATTTACAGTTACATTTCCCTTCATTCACTTCAACTAGGATGGTTATGACCCAGTAGTTTAAGGCTTTTTGTCAAGGATTTTGGTTTTGTTTATTTATTTAACATTTAAAGAGGAGGAGGAGGAAGAGGAAGATTTAAATATCATTCATTTTAAAAGCTATTGTTTTAATTATTGATTATTCCTATCTGTATCCCACTCTGGAAGAGTCGTGTCAGTAAGCAGAGGGAGATAACTTCCAGAAGTATTTACAGTCCTTTAAACATCCCTTCTAGACCAGTTCCTTGACCATTCCCATGTGTTGGAAGACAGAACTAGGTATGCACAGCCTGCCCTAAAGTCCTTAGGCTGGCTTGATGCCAGCTAGTGGGCAAGGAACACTAGGGCCATTTCCACACGGGGTGAGAGAATCACCCCGTGATGCTACTCACTGGATTTTTGGACTCCCCAGTCTGGTCCACACTGCTCCAGAGCAGTGCATGGCCACCGCTCTGCAATCCTCCGGGGATGAAATTGACAGCTTCCAGTTGGTCAAGGGTCTTGACCAACTGCTGAAGCTCGCCAGCCTAAAGCCCGACCCCGGCAGATCATAGGCTCACACCAATGCGAGCCTGCAAATCTGCATAAGGGAGCAGGCTCACAGTGGCACGCTCCATGCTTTTGAAAGACCTATTTTTAGCGGTCTTTCAAAAGCACGCTGGACCCCATGCGGAAATGGCCTAGGTCTCAACCCTTCATATTTTCAATCATCAGAAATATAAGAGGCTGTCATTGGGAAGCCAAGTTGTAAAGGACATGTAAGCCTTTTTGTCTTCTATCACATCCAGAGGAGGCTTTCATGTCAATGGTATCTACTCTGGGTTTTAGTGCAAATTTTAAAAAGTGCTGAACCTATTTCAGGGATAGGGAGAAAAGAGCTCCTTTAACATGTGTAGTCAAATCCACATTTGTTTTACTACCTCATTGACACAGAAGCCATGAGGGTGCTCTATGTGTGCAGCTTTGGGTTTTGTGCCAGGAGAAAGGTAAGATTAAAAAGTAAACAAACAAAACAAGCAAATAGGCAAATATGAATAAAAAGGAATTTTCACTAAAGGTAGCAGAATCACTTGATCCTGCCCAGATCAATCCCCCTGCCCCTCTGGTTTATTTTCTGTAAGACAGAATCAGAATAGTATTTTTATAGCAGGTAAGAACAGAAAAATGCATTGTTGAAGTGGCAAGGAAAGACTCATGAACCCGATTAATGGTTTCTGACTGTACTACTTTTTAAACTACAGGCAGTCTCTCTGAATCATGGACAACTTCCCATACTAACTGGGGAGGCTAGATTCTAAGACTAAAATATGAAAAAAATAACTGACATTCTGGGGCAATATCATACAAGTTGTTGTTGTTGTTGTTATCTACTGTCAATGCAGTCATTTTAACAATATCGTTGGGATGTGTTGAGAAGTCTTTGCAAATTGTGAATTAAACTGACCCATTGTCAGGGGCTCAGCCCTGTCATGAAAGTATTTATTTTTCCTGCTTAGCTAGGCTGTAGAGACAGATCGCTTTGTAATCATAGGCCCTTTCCACATGTGTGAAAATAAATGGGCAAAAACGGGACTCACCGGCTTTCTTCTCCATCCGGGTGAGTCTGTCGGGATGAGGAGCAGTGCGAGCTCGTCGCTCCGCACTGCTCCAGTGTCCAAAATGGTGGCTTCCAGTTGATGGAGGCTCTTCACCAACCGGAGAAGCTCGCCAGCCTAAAGCCCATCCCTGGCAGATCTGCAGGCACGCACTTGCGCGCGCCTGCAAATCTGCATCGGAGTGTGGCGACGGAGCGACACAGAGTCGCGCGCTCCATGCTTTTTAAAAACCTCTAAAAAGAGGTTTTTAAAAAAACACGCTGTGGAACCAGTTCCAGTTGCTTCGAAGTGGACTGAGGTATGGAACTACAAAAAGTAGTCCACCCCAGTCCACTTTATGATGCAGAAGATCTCCATTGGAGGTCGCTTTGCACCATTTTAATAGCCTGGTGCAGAACTACTGTTTTTAACAATGAATTGACTATCAATTCACTGAGAACGATGTATTGAATTTCAGTGGTGAGGAAGGTCCATCTTGGAGATCAAAGGCTACAGGTGTAAAGTTCTAACATCCAGGGGCATCTGGTCAGTAGAAAGAGGAAACATCAAGGACAGATAATATGGTATCCTAGGAAGACATTGTAAATAATCTGAAGGGCAGATAAGAAACCTGGGAAGATGTTAGACTCCTAAGATCAAAGTATGTAAACATCCATTTTCTCTAGGAACCATTCAAGGTTTGGGAAATGGGATGCAACTTATGGGCTCAACAAACAAAAATACTTAGTGCAAAAGTATCAGCTTCTATATAAACAGATTGCTAACTGACGTGCCTTAGCTCTAGCAACTAGCAAGCTGCTATTCATTAGTTGTACTCCAATAAAGCACTGCTGCTAAATTCCGAGTGTTTCTAGTTAGCCGACACATGACTCCCATTCTGCATTGCCAAGGATAATATTTGGATCATAACTGACCTATCCAATGACTTTTGCACTTCCCTAATATTATGTGCATGGATGCAATTCTTTACTAATTTCCCTTGGTAAGAAAGCAATGAGTAGTTTTTGAAATTTGCTTTCTGTATGAGAAAGTCTTCAAACACTGCATAGTTTCCAAAGATAATACATTATTTAGTATGCAGTCTGCACAAAATTGTTTGAACTTAAAGCAGCCTCTTCTGTTCATAAAATTGAATTCCCTGCACATAAAATGATGATTCTGTTTTTATTGTTCAGAAATGCTATTTTTTGTGAAGAAAATGCTGTAGATACGAACTTGTCCCATGCAAAATTTGCACAAGCAATAGCACTTTCTCCACAGAAAATAATATTTTCATGCAGAAATGTTATTTCTATATCAATATGTCATTTTCTGCACAGGCATGTTATTCTATGCACACAATAATCCCCAAATTGCAAAAGTTCTGCTTCATCTGGGTTTCTCCACATCAGTGCTTTCCAGTGCTAAAAAAACATGTTCTTTGAGCATTATTTGAATATGTTTAAATTTTTTTTTCATTCCTCACTTTGTCACTGTTTTGTTGCAAAATATAAAAGGACCAAAGTACTGCATGAAAAACATAGTCACAATGTCACCGATACAATCTATCTCCCTATCTCATCTCTGAAACCTATCTTGAAATCCAATCATTTGCACCAAAGGAACAAAGAGTGGAACTGGTGAGCAGCATAATATGTCCAGCTCCATTCATCCAGTTAAAGAATAGAAGCTGACCCCTACTGGGTCCATTGCAACTCTGTGGTGTACTGCTGACTCCTAGTGGGAGGGGACTGGAAGTATCACCATAGTCACACCCTTGTCCCAGGATTGTTCGCAACAGCCACACCCTAGAGACATGAGAAAGAAAGTACTTAAGGCAGCCAGTGCAGGTGGGAAAGGAAAAGCTTGTTAATTAGGTAATAGCTGTCCAGGACACTGAGGCTATATAATCAGAGGTCAGGATGGGAGAAAGTTGCTGAAATCTGACTTCATTGGTGGTGATAGTCTTGTGAACTCCTGCATTCTTCGCTCGTCTTCTTCAAACCTTGGGCTTTTGCCTAGACTATAGATTCTGCTCATGGACACTGCCTCCCTGGATTCTTGATAAATTCAGACTCGGTAGCTCTGGACTGCTTTTGGACTCCTTTAACAAACATTGTTTACTAGTTCCTGCTAATTATACAGTTGTGAAGTGTTGGCAGGCTGCCAGCACAGGACAACCATTTAGGGCCCCATGCACCAGCAGGATAGAACTTGGTGCATTTTGGCTGAATTTTAAGGTGCTTTTTTTGGGGGGGGTGAATTTACAATTTTGATAGTGTCACCATGTTCATAAATATGAAAAGAAAACAGTTCTGAGGTCACCAACCCAGCTTACCACATTCTGCTAAACTATTATTTTCAGGTCACTAGTTTAGTAGGTGGTGGGAATGCTGTGGATGTCATTTATTTAGATTTCAGCAAAGCATTTGATAAGGTCTTCCATAATGTTTAATTAGCAAACTAATTAAAAATGGAATAGATGGGAACACTGTCAGATGGATTCATAATTGGAAAACCATACTCAAAGAGTAATCATCAACGGCCATGGTTCAAAGTGGAAGGTTGTCTTAAGTAGAATTGTTTTAGGGTTCTATTCTATGGTCATTATTATTTAATATTTTTATCAGAGATTTAAATTACAAAGTGAAGTGAATCCTTATCAGGTTTACAGCTGACACAAAATAAGTGTTGTGACTTACACGTTGTAAGACAGAAACAAAATTCAAAAAGACCTAGATAAACTAGAAAATTGGACAGAAATAGATACGAATGCAAAATTCTACATTTAGACCAAAGGAAAACAAAAACAACACACCTATAGGATGGGGGATACATGGCTCAGCAGTACTACATACAAAATGGACCTTAGGATTATTGTTGATCATATGTTGAACGTAAGCCAGCAGTGTGATGCTACAGCAAAGAAGATGAATTATTTTAATCTGCATTAATACAAGCAATAGTTTGTCAAGTAACAGTCCCACTGTATTCTGTTCTACTCAGGCCTCATCTGGAATATGGATTTCAGTTGTGGGTGCCTCATTTTAAGAAGACAAGTTGGAGTCGGTTCAGAGAGTGGTAACAAGTATGATAAAAGATATGAAGAAAAAAGTATGAGGAAAGTTGAAGGAGGTGGGTGTGTTCCATTTAGTGAAGAGAAAACTCAGGGCTGACATGATTGCCCTCTTTAAATACCTGAGGCTGTCACAGAAAGGAGAATGCAAGCTTGTTCTCTGCTGCTTCAAAGGGCAGAATCAGGTCTAATGGTTTGAAGTTACAGGAGATAACATTTTGATTGAACATGAGAAGGAACTTGATAGTAAGAATGGTTCAGAAAGGAAACCAATTGCCTAAAAGATGATGGAGTCTCTTTGTCTGGACACCTTCAAAAAGAGGCTAGACAGCTACCTACTGGGTATGCTTTAGCTGGATATCCTGAATTTAACAGGGGGGTTGGACTTGATGGCCCATTAGATCCCTTCCAACTGTATGAATCTATAACTCTATGGCTGTATAACTGATGGACAGTATATAAGCTAATGCATTTTGCTAAACATCTATATATAAGAAATATTTTCAACTTGTGAGTGAATGGAGAAACTGGACAAAGAATGAGCTGTTATGGAATGACATGAAACTGAAACTGATCCATCCATAACCCTAGAGCAGAACTTTCCAAACTTTTCATGTTGGTGACATACTTTTCAGACATGTATCATTTTGTGACACAGTAATTCAGTTTTACTAGCAAACTGGAAGTTAAGTTAAACTAAGCCCTTATAAGAGATACAGACACACACATAAATTGTAATAACAAAATGTATGGAGATGCCACATATCTCATGAAAACCTTTCATATATTTTTTAAAATATATGATTTATAAATAATAACATACATTTCTAAGATTGTAGGGAACACACCTACACACTTCAGCAGTTGCATAGAGATGTGGGGGTGAGGGAGTGATTCAACATTTTTGAAGCATCCCAGCCTATAGCCACACCCCTGCACACCCTGGCCACACCCCCACATGCCCTGGCTATGCCCCATGCACAGTGGCCATGCCCCTCGCACCATAGCCCCTCCCATCCTCCCTCCACAAACTCCAAGCTCCACCACTGCACTTAAGGTGACACACTAATGTGTCAAGGCACACCATTTGGAAAGCCCTGCCTTAGAGATTAGTACTAATCAATCAGAAAATTCTTTAACACATTTTGATTATTGCTGTCCGATTAGCCAATTAACAGCATAATCCCGTACATATTTCTATAGAAATAAATTATGTTATATTGATTGAGATTTTCTTCCAGCGAGTATGATTAGGATTGTAGCCTTAATTAATTATGCATTTAAATTTATTTATATATCTTCAATACCTTAGCATAAAAGCCTTCTGGAATAGTTACAAGAGTGTAAGACAGAAAATTAGTTTAATAAAGAAGAGGCCATCTTTAATATTTCCATTTCTATTCCTCATTATTGTTAAACATAAGGACAAAAGTATCTTAAGCAAGAAAGAATCAAAAATATCCCTCCTTATTTATTTACTCATTTACAATATTTCTGTATCAACTCCCAGCCCACAATTGCTCTTGAGGTGATGAACAAATAAAAAAACAATTAAAACAGTACAGAATTTCTTTCTTTCTTTCTTTTAAAAAAGAATGATCTTTACAAGTTCCTAAGAGCAAAGAGCAAACTTCAAAGTCCAAGTTTAAAATAGTAGAAACAGAACATTTTCAAGCATTAAATGCGTGTGGGACAGCAGTGTTTTGGCTGCCTGCTAGAAGCTTAAAAGTGATGGATCCCATCTAACTTCCTTAGGAAGGAGTTCCACATTTGGGGTACTAACATAAATTAAGGCCTGTTATGTGTACCCATCAATCTAACTTCAGCAGGTCTTGGGATGCACAAAAGTCTCAAATTTCTCAAAGATCTCAAATTTCTGGTAGGCTCATATGGGAGAAGGTGATCTTTAAAATATCCTAGCCCGTAGCTGTTTAGGGCTTTGTAAGTCAAACCAGCAGCTTGGAAGCCAATGTTGTTCTTGCAAGACTGGTGCTTTATGGTCCCTGTAATGCATTCCTGACACCAGTCTGGCTTCTGCATTTTGTACTAGCTGCAGCTTCCAAACACTTTCCAGGGTATCTCACCAGGATAGACTGTATTACTGGATAGAGTCTAATTGAGAGGTACTAAGGTACAAACCATTGTGGCCAAATCCATCTTCCCCAGGAAAGAGTGCAGCTGGTGCACCAGCCAAAACTAAGCAAAGGCCCTACTGGCCAGCAGAGCTTTCTTCCTTTCCAAGAGCAGTGTTGGGTCTAAGAACATCCCCAACTATGAACATGATCTTTCAGAAGGAGTGCAACCGTATCTAGAACAGGCTGTAAACCCAACTAAAGCTTTACCTTATTAATATAGCCGTTAAATCAATTGAGACTTGCAATTGCAGGTTAACACAGTACATCATAAGTCTAAACATCCAATGAAACTTCCCTATAGTAGTATAAGTATAGTAGTATATCTATAATATACCTATAGTCTCTAGGCATGGGAAGTATAAATATAGTACAAAGTATAGGTTCAGGACTTTATGTGAACTCATGCAGAAGTAATTCTGAGTCCACTAGTACTTACTTACTTCCCTCTGTATGCATTGGATTGCAGTCGAATCAAGATACAGTAGCCCCTCCATGTTCACAGGTTTAAACTTAATTAATTTGATTATTGGTGAGGCACCTGCTTGCCCCTCCTTCCATTCCTTGCATTCCTCACCCCAGCCTTGAAGGCTTGTGTTTAAAATGCTGAAGGTGTGGTCTCTCTGCCGTATGACTGCACATTCTGCTGTGTACTGGCTGCTGATTGGTCAGGTGCTCCTTTATCAAGATGGCCACCAAAAGTAATTAGAACTCCTTTCTTCTCTGAGGGAAAAGTACCAGTAAGTCTGTTACTGTGTCTTTTTTCTCCCTCATCCCCAATACTGGTGCCAGAGGCAAAGGAATTGGAGGGGAATCACAGGGGGGAGTTATTTGGGTTTTTTTTTTCACTTTCACATGGGTCCTGTGCCCCTAACCCACACAAAGGTGGAGGGGCTACTGTAGTTGAGTTCAAAATGGGTTGGAAACTAAAGGATTGTCTTTGAAGGACACCTCACCATTCTTCTGACCAAAAATATATTATTTTGCTATAAGTAGTAGTAGTAGTAGTAGTAGTAGTAATAATAATAATAATAATAATAATAATAATAATAATAATAATAATAATATGATGATGATGATGATGATTAGAATTAGAAAAGCACTATTCGACGTTGAAGTATTAAAGCTTCTTTAAGGCTTTGCGAATGCCTCTCAATCTCTGGACATGTGAACTGTACCACTTACTTAATTGCATTGAATCCCAGCTTTTGCTTGCTAACACTACAGTGATTAAAGTCTTTACTCCATTAGTACTTTAGCATTATTTTTTAAAAAAAGTCAAAACAAGGTGAAAAAGCAATAATAACCAACACTTTACAATGCAAGTCCTTACTCCAATTCCAAACTGGCATGAAATATGTTAGCAAGCAACAAATGAGCCAATGCCGTGGCCCATAAGCAGAGTGTTAGCAGCAAAACTTCAACAGTAACAGAATGAATGTAATGGGCTGGTTGAGAGGCAATAAACTGAAGCTAAATCCCAGTAAGATGGAGGTTCTATGCGCTGACAGTGCTTGGGTATGGAAACAGCCTATTCTGGATGGGGTTGCATTCCCCTTGAAGAAGCAGTTGGGTAGCTTCAGTAAGCTCCTGGATCCATCCCTGTCACTAGAGGTCGAAATGGACTCTATGGCTCAGAATCTTGGCACCGGCTTTGACTGTGCATCAGCTACAGACTTTCCTAGACAGTGATAGCCTAAGTATGGCTGTCTATGCACTGGTAACCTTCCAACTGTATTACTTCAATACACTCCATGTGGGGGCTACTCTTGAAGAATACTCAAATGCTGCAGCCAGTACATAGCAGCTTGATTGCTGACTGGAATATCTTATAAACAGGATGGAATTCCAGTCTTAAAATAATTGCACTGGCTGCCAGTATGTTTCCAATCTGAATTCAATATGATGACCTTTAAATCCCTAAAATGGCTTGGGATTTTGACACTTGAGGGAGTGTGTCTCTCCATATGTGCCTACTCCAAGAGTAAGATCCGCTGTAGGGGGCTCCTCTGTGTCCCACCAGTGAGGACAATACACTGTGTTGGGACATGGGAGGGGCTTCTTGGTCGTGGAATCTCAACTGTAGCATTGGAAGCTTGACTGGTGCCTACATTTGTCATTTATGCACCAAGTTAAAACATATTTGTTCACTAAAGCCTTTGAGCCTCATTAATTCAACCCAAAGACAGTTATATATAGTTTTTAAAACTTTTAACTGTTTAAAAGGCATTTTTAACTCATTACATTGTTTAATATATTTCAGTTTACTTAAAGTATTTTATTGTTTCTTACCTATTTAACCTTTCTTAATGCTATTTGTAAGTTGCCCTGAGATCTCTTGATATAGGGTGTGATATAAACATTATAATAAATAAACAAATAATATCATATAACATAGTTACATTATCAATTAGGACTGCAACTGGGAATCTGAGAAATCTGTCCTTTTATTACCAGCTCTCTGAAGTCTGCCATTGTATGTTCAGGTTTTCTTATAAAGGTGAAAATGCTGTTCTGATAACACAAATTCAATTAATTGTTCTGTATTCTATGTGTATCATTATAATCTAAACAACATATACAATTCTAGTTATTAGTGCTTTCACATTCAAAAATAAATTTATAATCACAACATCAACCTCCACTATATGTATTCAATGAGAGCGCAGTTCAGATGTTTCTAGGTCTTCATTCAATTGTCTACATTACCTGAGTAATCATCAAAACAATTTTGTACATTTGCTTATGAAGAAGTGCAGAAGTAAGAAAAGAGATTTTGTAAGGCAATCCAATGAGTTCAGAGAACTAAATGTCCTTATGGCCTTTGCCCTTTTACCACTTTTCTTTCATTTTGTTCTTTCGTTTTGTTCATACAGAGATATTCCTTCTAGTAAAGCCAAAGAACTTGTAAGCAGAGACTCAGCTGCCTTAGAGCTCAGTTTCTAATCAGTTCTATTCTTATAGCCAATCTGTGGAGAAAGACATAATATAAACCAAATCAATCAATATATATATTTTTAAAAAAGGTAATCAGTTTATTAGTGAATTTGGTCTAGACAATGGCTTCTCGTGCTTGTTGTAGTTTCCAAAGCCTGAGAAAGTGGTAAGCATTATTTTGATAAGCACCACAAAGCAATGGATTGCACACCAACAACAACTTTGTGTGCTGCCATACAACCTGTCCTGGTCTCCCGTAGCTCCCTAAAAGCACTGGTGATCCTGCAATGTGGGGGCAAAATGACTTTTCACATTTATGGGGAAGTGCCAATACAGAACACTTAACATGTCTCAATTTGTTTGGCCCTAATTTGCAATATTTAAAATTTACAGTGTTTCTCCAGAAGTAGATAACAGGGAATCTTACCTGCAATGCATACCTGTCCCAGCACACCTGTGCAGTTGAGCAAGGTGGGAAAGGTAGGGAGAGAGGTGAGAGAACGAGGAGACTGGAGTAAAAAATGGGGCTGCTTCAAGTTTTGACATGGATATTTGAATGGTAAGAAAAGGTAGCTAAGAATGTTTTCATCTACCTGTGTAGGTTGGGGTAATGGGGAGGGAAATAAAACAACTGCAGTTTTGGAATTACCATAAGGAGGGGATTTCTTTTGTTCAGAAGAGGAAGCTTGAGGAGGAAGAAAAAAATGGAATCTTGGAGCTTTGGTGTGATTAGAAAGGTTTACTTTGCTTGCATTGGTGGAGGTCAGCAAGTAGTCTGCTTTCTTGACTTGGTAAGCTTGCTGGAGAAAACACAAAAGGAGCTGTGTTGCTTCTCTTTCCTGCATGGCAGGGGGTTGGACTTGAGGGTCCTTGTGGTCTCTACCAGCTATATGATTCTACGATTCTGCTGCTGTTGTGCCCTCTGTACCTCATTCAGAAAACACAACAGGAGATGTGCTACCTCTCTTTCTCTTCTGAAAGAAAGGTGCTTTCTCCACTTAAGAAGCATTCAAATAGGCAGAGCAGAAGAATGCAGTTCTCACCAGTTGTCCTATGTCTATATGCTCCTCTGAAGAGTAACTGCCATCTAATGGCAAGCCAGTTCACCTCTGACAAGTCCCTTTGGGATCAGCATTTTTTGCTTCTTCTGGTTCCTCTGGAGATTACCCACATATGTCTGTAGGCCAGAAAAGTTAAGATCTAATGTTTTGTGCTTTTTGTTGTTGTCGTATGCCTTCAAGTCATTTCTGACTTACGGCAACTCTAAAGTAAACCTATTGTGGGTTTTCTTGGCAGAATGTGTTCAGAGGGGGTTTGTCCTTGATTTTCTATGAAGCTAAAAGTAAGTGATTTGCTCAAGGTCTCTCAGTGGGTAATTTCTGCTGGGTTGAATAAAACTGCTAACATTGTGGCTATTTCAGCTTCATCAGACCACATTCCCCTGGTGGGTTAAATGCTGGTACTGCAGCCACAATGTTGCGAGTTTGATCCTGCAGGGTTCCAGATTGACTCACTTTCCATCCTTCTGTAGGTCAGTAAAATGAGTACCCAACTTGTTGGGGGCAATTAGCTAAAACATATTGTAAACTGCTTAGAGAGTGCTTAGCACTGATAAGTGGTATAGAAATGTAACTGCTATTGCTATTATCAGTTATTCTCTATGGAACCAGCTGCTGCCATTTACATCTGTTTTAATTTATAGTATGAGTAAATCAAGACCTACCTTGGTTTAATTTGAGGTCTTTACAATATTGATCTGTTTTAAACTTGGAAATAGTTCATTTAATGATTATGCTGATGATAGTGATATTAAATTAAAATTTTGAATACTCATTTTAAAGTTTGACAATTAAATAGTTAAACAGCAACTATGTTAATAGGATGAACAAAGGCATATTATTTTAATTGCGAATTTGGAATTAATTTGGGGAGACTGGTCATTGAAGATATTTTTAGTAATTTTGATTGATTTGTTCAAACTGAAATGACACTAACACATTCTTAATAGTTTGTATAACAAATTACTTTTGTAATTGTCACAAAAAAAAAATTGCAATGACTTAATTAATCTTTATCCATTCCTTCCCCAATGGCCTGATAGGTGGGAAAGAATAGGAGGTGAAGGAGAGAAAGGAGTGACAGAATGGCCGTTTCCACACTACACTGTTATAGTGCTATTATTCCACTTTCAACACCCTGTGGAATTCTGGAGTTTGTAGTTTACTGAGGTCACTAAATGCCTCTCCCTAAACTACAAACCCCAGCATTCCACAGGAGCGCCATAACAGTGTAGTGCGGAAATGGCCAAAGAGAGAAAGGGCTCACTTGCTTCTGGTTTGTACTCAGCCATCCCATGCTTTTGGATTACTCACTACTGGAATATATCTGAAAATAAATTATCTCCAAATAAGTTCAGTCCATGACATTAAAGTGTTACCCTGTATTGTTATAGTAGGGCTTCTTTATTATTATTCCGCTACCCTTGAATTAATTTCCAAGAGAAGTCCCTTTAAATGAAAAAAGAGGAGCCACATATTTGGGGAAAACCCTAGTTTAATGAGAAGTCATATTTCTACATGGAGGAGGTCACAGGTTCAATTCCCCACATCTTTAGGAAGGGTTGGGAAACATTCCTGTCTGAAATCCTAGTCGTTATCAGTCTGTGTAGGTCATGGTGGGGAATATTTGACTTTGTTGCCCCCTTGGTAAACCCTGTCCCAGGGTCTACAACTTTGATATAAAATTAATCTAACCCATCAGAGAGGTCACTCAAATGTGCACGTAGGCAATAACGGTCGTACGATCGAATGAACCAGGTCAGGCCAGCAAAATCCCCAGTCACATAGCAACAGGAGACCTCATGTTGTGATAACCCATGGTGGACAAAAGGTCCTTAACCTTTAAGGAGTCCACTTGAAGGGAGTAAAAGTCTTCCTGGAAAATTGGGCACTGGAAGCAATAAAACCTTATCAAATCCATCTCCAGAAACTCACACCACAGCCTCAAAGCAGAGGAAGGTCCTGTTACTGGGATGACACCTTGTTATCTTCTGATATCAGAGAAATGCCAGGTGTGGAGTTGTTTTCCTTTCTGTCCCTGTTTGTTTTCCCTGGGAAAGAATTTGCCTTCAAAGTAAAGTTTTCCTACAAATAGTCCCTGTTTTGGGGCTAGTTAGGCAAGGAGAGAAAGGCGAGGCAAGGATTATGATGCCTCCTAGTCATACCAACTGACCTGTCCCCCCTCCTCAGTGTCTCTTCACTGAGCTGCTGTTCAATCACTGCTTCCCAGACCAAGGACTTCAGAAGGAGGTGCGGCGAATCCCTCAATAATCCTTCTGTCTTATTTCTATTCTTTATTTCTATTAGCCCTTGGATGTGTGTGTGCATGTTTGCATTAGTGCGAACTATAACTATTCAGTAAAGTCATTTATCGGACCTTTTTGTGTGATTTCTGACTGAGCCTCACCCGTAAACGTTGAGTAAAAGATCCTTAATTACCCTGTCCTCTTTGCATTACTAAAGCAGTGTTCATAGCTAATTTCCCCCACAAATGATCATTTTGACAGGCGTTGGGAACCCCCCTAACGGCCCCTCAGCAAACAGGGTAACAATTTGCCTGATATTTTAGACTGCAAGTGCCACAATCATTTACCAATGATGATGATAGCTGGAGCTCTTAGAAACTGTAGTTCAAAACATCTGGAGTGTCAAATGTTCCACATCCCTCATGTCAACAGTACTAAGTCTGAGAAGCCAATGGCTTCTTCTAATGCAACCTACCGCTGACAATCTATCCTTTAGACTCCATACAGTTTCCGGAATTTCACCCCTCCTCCAGAATGAGCTTCTGTTATTTTAAGAATACATTAAAGGTCAGTTGGTAAGTATGAGAGACCAGATTTCTTTAACACTTCAATAGATTCCTGTCTCACCCTATTTAGAAAGGCCTGAGTGATAGTTGAAGCCTTTTTCCAACATGGCCAATAGTATATTGTTGAGGCCAGCACTGAATAATACACAGTGACATTGTCATGGCCATCATTAGGCTACTAGCACAGGATATAGAACAATTACAAGAAAAATTATATTCTCCAGAATTTCCTCTCGCCTTGTAGTGTCACAGTGTAAGAAATAATGGTAAGATAACTAACTGGGACTGTCACTTTCCCCAGTTATCTAGTGAAACATTAACTATCACATGATTGTGGGGGTAGGGACTCTCTTCTCACTTTCTCTCTTGCTTACAGCACCTTGTATGATCAACCTGAACACTGGAATATTATGAAGTTACTTGCTTGTTATATATATTTTAAACAAAACAAAATAAAGTGTAAGATGATGACTCCATAAATGCTACTAATTCCAGCCATAAGTAGAACATACTGAAACCTTCAGGCATTCATTTCCACAGAACTGCGTCCTCACTGACCTTGCTTCTGACCATTCAAGTGCTGGGGAAAATCTGAAGATGTTCACTCAGCATGACACCTTCACTACTCACCATGTTTCAGAACTTCTTTAAAAAGAGAAAGAATCATGACCCTTTTGTCCAACGAGCCCAGAAAGCTGCTAACCCCTCCATTCTGCAATGCCCTGGAACAATGCTAAGTTTCAGACAAGGTATGAGATGTAAAACTCTGGCTAAGCTGCCAACTAAGAGTGAGAGAAATAGTTGAT
This sequence comes from Ctenosaura bakeri, assembly GCA_948474755.1. Classification (NCBI taxonomy): domain Eukaryota; kingdom Metazoa; phylum Chordata; class Lepidosauria; order Squamata; family Iguanidae; genus Ctenosaura; species Ctenosaura bakeri. Next base: position 85,311 of record CAOLHI010001993.1, on the reverse strand, counting down.
TTCTGTTCGATGCCCATTCTATCCAGCACCCGGAGCAATTGCATTAAAATGCATAAAATTCACATTTTTACACAATTTCCTCTAAAACATATATCATTGTATGCAGTTTTCCCTAAAATCAGCATTCTAGTGAGTAGTTTTTAAGCAAAACTTTGCATTACAAAATACAAAGAAAATCACTGTTTTCTGGTTTGCACATTTCTCCTTCAAGGGTTCATTGGGTCAGCTTGATTAAAAATGTGAATTGAACTAAATTCTCTTTTATCTCTATTTTAATACAGTTGTTGTTGCACTTTGATGATACCTTGTTCCAAATCCCCAGATAAACATCGGCAACAATGACCCTAAGGCTCCATGTTGCTCTTAACTTAATATGAAATGACCATTTCAGGTTTCTCTACAAGTGATTCTTCAGAAGGGTATAAGGTGACCCTGAGTATAAAGGGAAGAAGAAGAAGGAAAGAGAAAAAGAGGTGGACTCGTCTGTTTTTGAATCTGGCCCTGCCTCATGAAACCAGCTGCCAACAAAATAGATGGTGTATCCCCATATGAAACTGTCCAGACCAAAAGATCTACAAAAAAGGTCCTTTTTCCAGTTCCACCACTTCACCGGTATGGTTGGTGGGAAAAAGAAAGAGGGACTTCTCAGTGGCTATGCCTAAACTTTGGAGTTCTTTCCCCAGCACAGCTAGAATGATCCTGCTGTCCTTCCATCAGCAGCTAAAGGCCTTTTTAAAATATACAACAAGAAGAACAAACTGCCCCAATATGCATTGGCTCTTTATGAGAAAGTGTTGTCTAGTTCTGCTGCACATGAGACTGTTGAGTTAAGTGTCTGCCACGGACATCATGCTGAGAATTTAGATAAAAATGCTTTAAACAAACTAAAAACAAACTAAAAATTCCGTAAACCTGTTTGTCATATATTGGTAACATTGCAGAAATCCATTCTTACCACCCTGGTGATAGAAAGGAGTATGTTAAAGAGCTGTATTAATAAACTGTGGAACCTATGGAAGTTAGCTGTTTTACAAAGAGGAATTAATACAACATGTAAGTGAAATGAAGAATGTCTTGCTACCCGCTAATAGCTTAACCACAAAGTTTTTGATCATCATATTGACCTGGTCTTGGCAAGAAGCACCCATTAGGAAGCCTTTGGAAGTAATCTATAGCAAGAGGAATACAATATTTTTACCATTCACAATTACCCTTTAAAGACCAGCTGACACTGAATTGCAGAGACTGCATGTCGATACATTTGTAAAATATAAATTAGCTACCAGAGTAATACAATAGGATTAGGGAGAGATGCTTCTTTAATTGTTTAAAACTAAGTGAAAGTCCATGGATAAGGAATCTACAATGTTAAACATAACAGTGGGGTTCTGCATTCCCAATCTTCAGTCTGGTCTCAGTCCAGTAAGGGAGAACAGTTGGTAGGGCAGATATACATTGTAATTCACACCCGTATTTTCCAGTAAAATGCAAGAGTGCATTTTATGGAGATGGAGATTTGTTTCTCATCTTTGTCTAAACATGAAATCATGTCTTGTAGTACTGTAGAGCATGCCTATAATGAGTGTGCACTTTACTTTTGAAAAGCTCAGTTTCTTTCTGTAATGTAAGCTTCTTATGTACCTAAAATAAAACTACTAATTTTAGAATGGTATGTTTATTTTCTTCTAAAAAAAACAACAAAGAAAATAATTTAAATAGAAAACAAACGTCTAGGTTGACTACTTGGTACAATAAACTAAAGTAGTTTTCTTGGCCAAACCATTTAGTGAAGATTTAAGTGCATGCTTCCAAAATGTTACCATATATTTAACTATAAAAATCAATTTCACATTCTAATATGTTAAGATAGCTTGGTTTTGGTTTCCTTGTATTGTACTATTCCCAAATCTTTTAAGAAAACAAGTTAGTTGTATTTTGCAATAGTTTTAAAACATTTGTGTAAAGCAGATACAACATGGATACTGAGTATTTGAATGTATTTTATGACTTATAGCCTTTATTATAGCATGCTATTTTACATCCTCACAGAACCATATGTTTTGATTCATTGCATTGGTCCTCTGGGTGCCACAGAATTTTTAGCATATTCATGATAGATTGGGGGCAGGGGAGTATGTTCTGTTGTATTTTCTCCCCAGCTGATCTTTGTTTGTTATAGGAAGGAACTGCGATAATTCTTCTCACCTGCTGGGCTGAGTACGGTTGCAGCAGGGAAACTCCTTTGTTGGCCTGCAAGGGTAAGAGGCCAGGTTAAATCATGTCATAGCATTGTGTTCCACAGTGGAGGATGTGGGGCAGAGTCAGAGGTTTGATAAGTTCCTGCTGCCCCCTCCTCCCTCTCTTTTGCTTGAAGTAGATTCCCTCAAGCATCAGAAAATGAGTAAAGCAGACAACAAACAAAGAGAACTGCAGGAGAAGTGATGGATCAGAGGATAGCAGAATTTGAGATCAGAGGAGATTGGTGACCCCCTCGAAGACAGCAAAAACAGTTTGAAGGTGATTGGGAGATGGTGAGGCCAAGTCACACCATGGCAAGCACCATTGCCAGCACCATTGCACAACTGGGTACCTTGTGCTCTCGTGGTCTGTGAGTCTGGGGATGTGGCTGGATGTAACTAATGGAGGATTTGAGAGGTCTGAGCAGTCCAAAGGGAGGATAGGCCCCTGTTGGGACAGATAAGTCATCAGGATCCTCCTACCCCAATTATTAGTCCTCAAGCCCCAGTGAGTGCATCACCATCTATGAATAGGGCCCAGTTTAGGTGATGTAGTCCCTATCAGACCACTAGATGGCCAGTACGCCTCAAGTAAGCTGCTAGCAAGCTTTACCCCACACACACACACACATATGTATGGCTGACCTGGGCCCTTTCCACAGCACCCTCCCATCCTGCCTTGGGAATTAGAAGGACAAGACCACAATGATGTCTCTGTATGATGTCATCATGGTCCTGTGCGTCTCCCACCCCTCGGCGGTGCAATTGCAGGTTAAAATTATTGACAAGTTTTTTCTGTCATTGACACACAATCATGCTACCATCCTGCACTTACCTGTCACGGAAGCCCCAGAAGCATGATGGCTGTGCTTCCTTCTCCAGTGCAGCCTGGGAAAGTGCCTGGCTGTACTGTGGAAGGAAAAGACATGGCCACCATGCTCTCTTCTTCAGGCAGCTAGCCGGTACAGAGGGGAGTGCTCCCATCATGATCCCCTCCCAGCAGAGCCTTTGTAGGGATCCCCACCAGATAACTTCACAAAATGTAGGGTCTGGAAAGGCTCCCAGACTCATTTAGACTGATAGCCTTGTTGGGTTTTAGTCCTTTGAAAAAGCGGGCCCTTGCAGACCTATCAATCTGTGATAGAGACCCATCAATTCTGTCTCCCTCCAACCTCATTTACACAATTAGGCCTCAAAGCTACTGGTAAACTCATACACCCTCAATCTAAGCCAAGTAGGCCTGCCAGTCATGGAGGACTATAGGCCCCTATTAAGGCCTTTAGGTTTCCACAGGACTGGTAGGCACAATTCAAACTGGTAGACCTGCTGCAGAGTATGTTAGGCATTTAGGTCTTCAGAGTTCTACAAGGCTATGGCTTAGGCTGACTACCTACTTTAGGTCTGGTGTGCTTTGGGGCCCCTGTAGGCCTGTGGAAAGTTAGCTAATTACTGATACTCCCAATTGGTGTGAGTGTGAGACTAGGATGGTATGTTGATGGCCATTTTGACCATACTAGATCCTTGGAGAAGGCCAATAAACCCCCAAAACAGTCAGTCCCTCTTCCCAGAAAGATAGCTAAGACATCCAACAAAAAGAGGCTTGCTAATCAAATACTGTTTTATGGCCCTTTCTGCAGCTTACCTTTTTTTTTTTTTTGCAGAGCTGGGGTATGGGGATCGCATGAGCAGCCTCTTGTGAGAGGCTCTTGCGCCCCCGTTGCTTCAGCTCCACAGTTGCCGGCTGCTCATTCGAGAGCCCTGCCTCTTCCTTCCGCAGTGCAGCCTGGGAGTTTCCCAGGCTGCACTGGGGCAGGAAGTGTGAGCATCATGGCTCCAGAGCTCTGCACACATGGCAAGTGTGCGCGGGGCCCCGGAGTGATGCACAATCGCACACCATTTTCAGCTTAAAGCCGAAAATGAAAAAGTGCGCGAGTAGCACCTGCCAGACCCTGGAGCGTCGCATGATTGTGAGTGTGTAGACCACTCCTCACATTTGCAGGATGCTTGAGGACCACTCCTCACATTCACATGATGCTTAAGGGGCCCTTTCTCATGGCAAATGCTGTGTGAAAAGGGCCTATTTTCTCCAGCCCCAGAGAATAAATGGTTGCAGAGGTACCCATGGAACCCATTCAAGCCTCAGGCAGTGGTGATGTAGTCCCTACAGATTTGTCAGGTGATGTTGGTGGATCCATAGAGACCTTGGTAACCCAAGGCTTTGAGTGTGGCATCTGACAATGTCGGGAGGTTTCAGGATGTTATAGTTGGCCCTGGGGACCATGGAGTACTCCTGAGGGATAAGCTAGCATGCGGAGAATCAACAATAGCTCAGGAGGGGTTGAAGTGGAGCCAGTTACACAACTCCCTTGGACATGGACAAACCTCAATGGACCTCCTGGCCTAATTACCCCCTAGTCCAGTGGCACAAGCATGACAGGGAGACCAGGGAGCTATGGTTCCTACAGCCAGTGGGACTTACAATACAGTTTCTTCTTTGGCCATCTCCTATTGTGAGCTGACACTCCCACTAGGTGATCATCTCCTTCAATCCATAAGGGACAAGATACTGCAGGGTGAATACATAGATGTGTTACCTCTGCTTTATCATGAGACTGGGAAGAAAGACAAGGAGGAGATGGATGGTAAAGAAAAAGAGAAGTTAATGAGAAACAGATAGGACCTGGTGGTTGTTTGGCATTTTATATAACCTGTAGTTATTGCCAGGGGAAAGTCTTGGAGGGCCTTTTCCGTCAGTTGATACATGGGTATTATTTATACAGCCTACATAGATTTTTTCTGGCCTTGCTTTGTTGAATTGGGCATCCATTCTTTCTGGATTGTGGCAGCTTCAATGGCAGCAGCAACAGGCATGATTTTTCAAGTTATTCAGAGGAATTAGTCCTTGAGATCTTTGTTTGTGTCTCTCCTCTCCATTATTAATGTGTTGTGCTATACCTTTATTTTATTTTTTATTTTATTTTTATTTTTTCAGAATCTAGGTTATGGTTAGTAAGGCACTGAGTTCTGATCTACAGCCACAGAATGATCTATTGGGCAGTGTGCTAGGCCCACACTTGCCATTTCAGTTTCCACCTGGGGAGTAATGGTCTAGGTCTGTTGAAAAGCAAGGCTCTGGTTGGGCAAACCATTCACAATATGGGAATCATACAATTCAATTGGCCTGGGGTTCCCATTGTGTGGTCCGCAATTATTCCCCTTCTTTATTGACAAAGCCTGGAGAAAAGCAAAATGCCTTGGTGAAAGGGTTGAGTCACTTTTTGCCACATCCTCCAGTAATTTTTTGGAAGCTTGAACTCTACAAAGTGGATGGTATACATTTATCAGAGGCATGCAATTTGCTATTCTGGGAGATCTGCAATGGGGAGCAAGGACCAGCCTGATGGGGGATAGGGATCAAACAGACACTTGCCCCTTATCCATGGTAGGTGGTGAGGGAGGAGAAGTAGGAATTTGGTGAACATCTATGGAACCCATTTGGTAAAGGCAAGAGTTCTGGAATAGCTGTCTCTAGTCATGCAACTAGGATAGGGAGAGATTTTCTCTTGAGTCATGTAGGTTGGGACAAGGGTTCTCAGGGAGGCCTTCCAGTTATGGGCTGAGCAGTGATCAATCCAACTTTTAGGTTCTCCTTGGGGCTAAGGTTTATTGCTCAGGGAAAGGTGGGGAGGAGATCTGGGGGAGACTTCCTGACTCAGCAGTTCTCATACTAGGTTGGTTACCCCTTCCCACTTTATAGTTCTCAAGGGTGAACAGTTAAATAGGTTTAGATTTAAAATAAAATGGCCCATTTTCAATCCAGTCTGGTCTCATTATTCCCATGGTTGGCCAGATAATATACATTTTTTGTTTCTAAAAAAGCAAGATTCAGCTCCTACTGCTTAATTCTCATCCACACTCATAATGCTCTCTTAGTGACATCATAATTACCTCCAAGATAACCATTTGTGATGGCTCTAGCAGGAAGATTAGGATCTAAAGGCAGGATTAAGCAGCAGGTATTGAACTCCTAAGAAGCAAAGACCCTATTTTCATGCAAATGTGCCAAATATAAAAAGGAAACAGAAGGATATGTAGGGGATAAAGAAGTTTTAAAAAGTCAAATGTATAATAATAAACAACAGGGTTTGATATGGTTTCAGGAAGGCTCTAGCTTTGTTCAAGAATAGAACATGTAAGATCATGCTGTTTTATTACATTGCTATAACAGTTCCTGAGTTGCCTGTCAAAAAGGTTATGATTTAAGTCCATTTGTTTTCTTATGTATGAAAGCATGAGAAGGGTATTGACAATGAGGTATGTACACTAACAAGTATGATGTTCCTGGTTCACATATCATCCAAGTCACAAACTTACTATTTAGCACCATGGGACAGCTGTTCTTTGTCAGTCCCTACATACTGTCTCTCTTTGTCAGCAATCAGTAGATGATAATTCTAACCTGCCTCACACATAGATAAGGAGCTCCAAATTATTCTATATCCTGTGTGCTATTTTTGTGTGTGTCTAATCACAATTCTGTTGCATCAATCTCTGTATCATGCTCTTTCTTTTTTTAAAAAAAAGCATGGAAATTCCCATTGGTTTTCAGATACAACTTTCTGTAATATACAGAATCTGTATGCATCTTTTCCTAAATACCTGATTTTTTTTTTAAAAAAAAAAACTTTCCCACATATACCCACTGTGGTATGGAGTTTCTCTAAACTACACAGGCTGAATACAATGTTTATTCTGGGAAACTGCATCACAGATTTGGAGTACTGTGGAATCAGAACTATAATTATATTCTTATCTGCATATTAGCCCAAGTAATTATGAAACATAGACCAAACATAATTTTCCAGCATCACTATAGGTAGAGATGTAACAAGTAGGCCACCAGAGGAATAAAAGGGAAATACTCTTAGAGGAAAGTTGCCAAGAAATTGCTATTACCTGCACAGTGACTGGACAGCAGGACAGTACACCTAAAGTACAATCAGTGACAGCTAGTGGCTTCCATTTCAACGAAATGGTGAACTTCCTTCGGGTTTAAGGCCAAAATTTTAAGGAGTCACCCAGGGTACTGAACCACATTCCAAAAGGAAAAAAAGGGGGGATCAGCACCTTAGATAGTGCCTTTAAAGTTTTGGACTTAGACCTGGAACAGATTTACCACTCACTCTCATCCAAGCTACAACCCAACACTCTCCTGCTTCTCATTCTCTTATACTGAGATATGCTATGGTCCTTTTGTTAAACTATGGCCACCTTCTTAAATTGATAGAATCAGGCTACAGGACATTTACCATGACTCAAGAAGCCTCAAAGAAGAAAAATTAATCTTCTGCTTCTATCTCATGGTTTTCTTCCTTTCTTCTCATGCCATGAAAGCAGGAAAAATGAGGAGGATAGAAAAGAATTAATCCATACCTTCTCCATTTCTTCTCTTCTCTCCTCAGGACAGGAAGAAGAGGATGAACATAATGAGTAGAAAATTAAATGAAGTTTTGGCACTGCTCCTGAAATATGTGCCTAAACCCACAACAATGTTCATTGTCTCAAACTTAGGTAGAATTAGTTGTCAACACATGTTAAGAATACAAATGTTTTTGCAAACTATTTTTTGTCATTTTGAGCAATTATATCCATCCATATCCTGTTCATATGTGCATCTCCATTTCATTTATTTTCAAAGACAAAGAGAGGACAGCATTATTGATTCTAAAAGATTGTCAAAATTTCACTGGATGTGTCAAATTCCATTGTATTCAACTGTTTAATCAACACTTCAAGTAATTCTGTTGCTTCAGTAATTGATACAACTCTGAAAGAAATGTAGATGCTTGCAAAGTTGTAAACCCAGCAGATGTTGTGTTTGTGTTTTAACTGACTCTTTTTACTAAAGTGTTCCTTGAACTGACAGTGGTATCAGACTATTTGCAAAAATCAGGTTGTCACATGTCTCAAGCTTGTGTCCTTTATTTCAGCTGGCATATTGTAAGCAGAGAAGAATTGTGAGGAAAATTTAGTAGAAATATGGCTGAAGTAAAGATGATTGTAGAAACTTCCACAGGACTAACCTTCTTCCTGAAAACTTCCTTCCATGGCCATCTAGTAGCTAATGGCCAGTGAGGGCATCAGAAGATCATCTCTATGTGCCCATAGCCAAACATAGAAAAACAAAGGTCATTTCCGCATGACGGCTCTGCAAAGTCCTTCTGTTGCAGCCCCTGTAGGAAGGAGAACATGAGGAACACTCCCCTCCATGCCTTGTAGGGTTGCTGCAGAGGAGAGTGCTCTGACCCCACCTCTTCCCTTCTGCAGCACAGTAGGGCACATGGCATTGGTGAACTGGGGAGGGAGGCATCGCCAGCACATTTCCACCCTTCTGCATGGCTGGGAATGGTGGCAGCACTGCATGATGGTAGGCATAAAATGAATTTTTTTCTGTTTTGCAAATATCATGCACACTACTTGGAGGCAAAATGGCAGTGGGCTGGGGATGACATTGTGCAGAAGCACAGCCAGCCAACTGCTGCCATCCTGGTCCCACAGCAGCCCAGCATCCTCATGTGGAAAGGGTGATAGACATCCAACCAGACCTCTTGGAGGTTCTCTGAAGATTCTAGAGGATGATATCAGCATCATGTTTCTGGCTACAGGTCATAACCAGGTGCTTCCCTGATGCCCCTCTGTTTAATAGACACTAAATGGCCATGAAGGGCACAGTAAGAAGGTGAATCCTGTGGGAAAAAGAAGAACAATGTGTTTTACTTCCAGCTGGGTGGAACTTTATGATGTATCTCCTGATGTGGGATCTCAGGCATAATTTTAAAATTAAGTCCCCATTGCTATTGTTTATCACGCTGCCAGTGAACCTAAGAGATTTACAGACAATAGCAATGTTTTGAATTGCACTAAATTGAATTTGGGGATAGTTCTTTCAATTTCAAATGCTATTTCCTTCTAGATCCAGAAAAAAATGAGTCCATTTGCAAGACATTATATTGATGATATTATATTAGGGTAGTTTGGAAGCAGAAAGTTCCAGATTGATATGAATGAAGATTGTAAATAATAACCAACACAATGAATCAAATCTGTACTGTTCCCGAAGAACAGGAACTGTCTTTCAGTTAATTCCACAGACTGTGCACTATACCCATCATAACTCCTCCATCAAATACTGGATGTAAAAAAACATTTCACGTCCTCAGCAAATTAAGATCTACTTGAGAAGCAATATGGGTTATGAATGTTTAAGTAAAATTGCTATACTGGCTATTGAGAAGCAACTAGCAAAAACCCTTGATCTTGAAACTGTCATCACACGTTTTGCAGGAATGCATAAAAATCAGAGCATTCAGCTCCTTTAGATCTATATACCCTTTCATTCCCTTTGAGTTCAGAGTTTTTGCTGTTTGAATACACAAGAACCTGAATTCCGTAGAGAGGATCCTGATGTTTCACGTTGCTTTTACATTCCTAACACTGAAAATCTACATTTCTGGTTTTGCCTAATGGTGATTGATGGGTACCACATCAGTAGTAATTGCTGACTAACATGCCATGGGTTTTAGTCTGACTTTTAAAGGGGCTATCCAAATTGCTGACTCCATCTTTAAACAGGTTCAGAACTATAAGGAACTCTGTTAAGGTTGACACTAAAATCTAGAGTCACTTTACCATGTCACTGGGATGGAAGGCACCAGCTGCCACTGTGTCTGATCGAAACAAGAAAATATGAAGATAAGAAAAATTCCTTTGGTTCCAGTGTATTTTATTTTTCTAAAGAAGGTGTCCTGTCTATCTAATTGTATGTCAAGGAAATGTTTGTGCAGTAAGTCTGTCTAAAAACTTCTTTTCTTACTATAATATGAATTTGTGCCATACATAATCCATACGATTATGTATCATGATTTATTTAAGAGAAAACATATTTACTTGTGTGTTTGTTTTTTTAATTGTGAAATACTTTTCTAGACATCACAATATGTGAGACACTGCTTGCTCATCTGGAAATATTCTTTGTCCCTATGTGTGTCCCCAGATTTTTTTTTTCTGGTATAACTAGTGAAGAATTTGGGGAATAATATATATGAAGTCTTTTATTAGTTCTAAAATGCTATATAACTGTCAGAGAGCTGCAGTCCAATTAATCTCATCCACTGCATAGCTGAATTTCCATCACAGAATGAACTTAGGAGCTTTTGCTATTTTATTTTTATTCACTAAAGTTTATTCATTGCATTTGTTCCTCCCTAATTCTTCTAGCATCAAATTAAGGGTGGGATAAATGGCTTTTCCCCACACATTTTATTCCCACAACAACTATGCATGATAGGCTAGTCTAATAAATAGTGTGTGGCCCAAGGTCACCCCAGGAGCTGCATGGATGGATCGTCACTTTGGTCTTCACTGTTTTCGTTTGACTTTCTGACCTCTTCTAAATGTTAGCTTCATTATAGCCAAAACTATGTGTGGAGAAAGAGTCCATGATCATTCTGACTATTTTTAAAGTTTGCATTTCCCTTTTCTTCCTTATTTGACATAGAATCCTTTACTGCTTGCCTTGCCTACAAGAGGAATGCTAACAAAGATTAATGTGCATTCTCTTTGTCCTTTCTGTTCAGGCCTTTTCCTCCATGACCACTGGGATTCATATGCCAGAACCTGAAGCTTGTGCCTCTATTTTATCTGATCTATTTTAAGATTTATTCTGCTTGCCAAACCTGCTGGGGCTCCAGTGTGCTAAAGTTCCAGCCTGTATTAACAAGGTAAATGAGTGATCTGTTGAAAAAGATTATAGTGTTTCCTCTTTGTGACTTGCACAGCTGAACCTGAAAAAGTTCTGTACGTGTACTCAGTCATCAAACATTTCACTCCTTCTCCCAGCTTCCTGCTCATTCTGCAAACTGTTCCTTAAAAGAAAAGAAAGGATTTTTCTTCCCTGTATCAAGCCTCAATGAAGCAACCATGGCTAATTAGGAGCCACCAAGACAGATGTTAAAATGAGGAATTGACATAAATGCCCCCCTTAGTTCATTGGAGGAAGTCTCAAGAGCTGGTAAAATAAAGTTGTAGAACTACTCAAGGTCCAGGGTGGAAAAGACCCTTCACCAAACATTGGAGGGCTGACCTCCCAACTACTGCCCTCACCTCATTACTTAATACCCACTAAAGAGCATGAAACAATTTTGCTATACTGCCCCCAGCTGTTTGGGGCATAGAAGAAGCCTTTTTAAATCAGGAAGTAACCAAGAAGTCATCTCTTGTTTGGAACAAAGACACTCCCCACCCTAAAACAGATGGAAGGGGTAAAAATGTGGGTGACTTCTATGCCTTGAGTTTTTTCTAACTGTTGTCCCTCTGTAAAAATAGGTTGAAGCGTCCAATGGGGGATATGTTCTTTGTGTGTATTAAGATCATGCGGCACATTTTCCCCAATTCTTTTTGAATACCATTGACACTTGAATCTTTCAAAATGTTACCCACAATAGAATGTACACAACTTGTTTTTTGACAAAATATGTGCAATTTAAACAGATATGTGGAGAGAGGACTGTTCTATGAAACAAAAAAAATGTAATCAGGATCTTAAAGGAAAAGAAAAGACTTTCACTAATTGTCAGGAACTGATGCAAAATGGCTAGAGAGGTATTTAGAGTCATCCTTGAATGGGTAGGGCACCCATATGATAAGATATTTTAAATAGGAGTTATTTGCCCTTAGCAAAATCAGTCCCTGGCTCAATCTAATTGGCTATATAGCATTATGGTGCAAGTCTTTGATTTTGGATTGGATGGAATTACTCAAGTGTCAAATCTATCCAGCCCACATTTTCAATATTTGAAGCTTTCCATAGAAAACAATTATAGCATTATAATTCTACCATAGTAGTCATGGCTGCAACATATGGAAGACTGGAGTTTGTATTTTGTCGAGGCACTAGAGTTGTCTGGCTTAGACTTCTAAATGTCCTTCCTTAAACTGTAAATCATAGGATTCCACAGGATGGAAACATGATAGTTTAAGTGGAATCATAGTGCTATAATTTGGATGCCCCTCACTTATTAATGCTTCACAGATATGTATTTTGTCTCTCAAAGACAAAATTGTTTCTGTAAAATGTGTGATAGATGATGCCTCTGAGATTGAGGAGCAACTGATTGGCCCAGAACTTCCAGCTGAAAATGAAAAGGTGTGCAATTGGCACCTGCTGGCCCCTGTAGCATCGCACAATTGTGAGTGTGTCATGCAGATCGCTTCTCACAGTCGTGCGATGCTCCAGGCACTGTTTCACATGGCCAATGCTGTGTGGAAAGGGCCAGAGTTGCCCTGGCCAGTTCATGATGGAGAGGGAACCAGCAGTGATTCAGAGGAGTTACAGCCACCTGTGCCCATCAGCCCTTAATCACAAAGAAGGCTGAAATTGACTGCTCAGAGGGAGACTGCATGGACTAGGTCGAAGAAACAATAACAAGCAGCACCAGTTCACAGAAGCTATTTAAGTCTGTGGTGCGGCTGCTCTTTGCTTGCAGCAAATTACTAGCATGTCGCCAAATTACTTCATGTCGCCTGCTCCCTGAAACCTTCTGGACAGATCTCTGCCTCCTGGACCTTGACCTGGCTCGGCTTGTGATTTCCTTGTATCTGGTGTATTTGGACTCTCCCTGCAAGTATTCCCAACCTCCCTCCTCCCTTGCTGGCTGAGGATCGGCAAGTAGAGAATCCTGACAAAATGGGCAGAATGGAAAATGTGATACAGTCCTCTCCCCAAATGACCTTCACAAATTTGTTTATTCAAGAGGTGCCCTCTTGCTTCCCCCACATTCTGTCACTTCTATTCCCTGCCCTTTTGCCCAGGCACAGGGAAGGAGAAAGATCTTCATTCTTCTGAGTTCCCCCACCAGCTAGCCGTGTGGGCATGCTGGCAGCAGCTGGCAGGAGGATGCTGGGGAAAAGATCTTCACTCCCCTGCACTCTTCTGCCCATTGCCTGTGTGGGTGCACTGGCAATGATCAGAGAGAGGGTACAGGAAAAAAGATATCTGCTCTTATTCACTCTCCTGCCCATTGCCCACATAAAAAAAAAGGAAGAGTGCTTGGGTGGCGGGCAGAAGAGCTTAGGGGGGAAAGCTTCCTTCTTCTTCACTCTCAGCTTGTCACCCATGCAGGAGCACAAAAACAAGGCAGGGCACATTGGTAACAGGCAGGAGACCGGAGCAGGGGGAAGTATTTCCCCTTGAACTCTTCTTACTTTCCCCTGAGTCTACAGCAACAGAAAGAATGAGGGAGGAGGGAGTGCTCACTGGAAGGGGAGAGTAGTTCATGATTTTTTGACTTTCATGAGGATTCTGTGCCCCAGCCCTTGCAATTGTATCAATGTATTTTTTTTTATGGGCTAGTGGAAATAATGGTATCAGCTGCACTGTTTGTGTCTTTCTGATCATCCATTCTTTTTGTGCTTGCTGTATGTGTGTGATTAGTTTCACAAAAAGAGAAGACACTATTTTGTGCAGAGACAGGAGATTTTCAGAAATATTTTTGTAAGAATTGCTGAAACCACAATTTTTTAAAATGAATGACTTCATCCAATGCTGGAGGTCTTACAATCCTCGAGAAAATAGGTCAATGTTTGTGTGTCAAGATGGCTTAAAACCTTGTCAAGACCAAGCCTTGCCTAGATCCTTGCTAGGCTCAAGATTTCTTTGCATCCCTATTTTCAACTGAAGAATTTTAGCATTCAGCTTTCTGATTTTCTTGTAAATATGCTTTCCTTGCTTTTAATCATCTTTGGGTTTCTCTTTGATCCATGTGTTAGATGAATATAATCAAAGTCATTCACATGCATAGTTTCCCACTTTGCTTTGGCTGCTGTTAACTGCTGTCCAGTCGACTTCAGCTTATGGTAACCCTATTCTCCAAGTCTGTCATCTCTGACCTCCAACTCTGTTGTCAGCACCCTGCTCAGATCCTGCAAGTTCAGGGCTGTGTCCTCTTTGATTGTGCCTACTCACCTGTACAGAAGTCTCCCTCTTTTCCTACTGCCTTCTACTTTACTAAGCATTATTGTCTTTCTTAGTGAGTCATGTCTTCTCATGACACGTCCAAAGTACGACAGTCTCAGTTTAGTTATCTTAACTCCCAGGGAGAGTTCAGGTTTGATTCATTTATTTGTCTTTTTGACAGTCCAGAGTATCAGCAGAGCATTCCTTCAGTACTGGATTCAAATGAGTTGATTTCATCCTATCAGCTTCCTTCATTGTCCATCTTTCACAGCCATACATAGAAATTGGAAGTATAATGGCTTGGGCAATCTTCACTTTGGTATACAGCTTTGGTATATAGCTTTACAATTGAGGATCTTGTTTACTTCCTTTACAGCTGCCCTTCCAAATCCTAGTCCTCTTCTGATTTCTTGGCTGCAGTATCTATTCTAATTTATGACTGAGCCAAGGTATGGAGAATCTTGAATTATTCCAATGTCCTCATTGTCTTTGTTAAAGTTATGTAAATCGTCTGTGGTCACTATTTTGTTTGTTTTCATGACGTTCAACTGTATATACACTTTTGCAATTTTTTCCTTGGTTTTTCTTTGGAAGTTGTTCCAAGTTTTTGCTATTTTCTGCTAGTTGTATAATGTCATCTACATATCTACATATCTTGATGTTACTTCTTCCTCCTCCCCCTTCTTCAAGTTTAGCCCAGCTTTGCCTATGACACATTCAGCATACATGTTATACAGGTCAGATAATGAAATGCAATTTTGCCTTACCCCCTTGCCAACTGGAAAACATTCTGTTTCTCCATATTCTGTACTAACAGTTGTTTCTTGTCCTGAATACTAGTTATGCATTAGGATAATAAAATGCTTAAAATGCTGTGGTACATCCATTTCTTTAAGAACAATCCATAATTTTTCATGATGTACACAATCAAAAGGTTTGTTATAATCTATAAAACACAAGCTGATTTTCAACTGAAATTCTTTGGTATAATCCATTATCCAACATATGGTTGCAATATGATCCCTTGTGCCTCTTCATCTTCTGAACTAGCCTGGACATCTGGCATTTCTCACTCCATGTATAGTAAAACTTGTTGAATTTTGAGCATCATTTTTTTATACATAGGAGAGTAATACAATGGCCCAGTGGTTACTGGAATCCCTGATGTTCCCT
The DNA here is from genome assembly GCA_948474755.1 of Ctenosaura bakeri. Taxonomy (NCBI): domain Eukaryota; kingdom Metazoa; phylum Chordata; class Lepidosauria; order Squamata; family Iguanidae; genus Ctenosaura; species Ctenosaura bakeri. The sequence goes on along the minus strand of CAOLHI010001993.1, from coordinate 69,888 downwards.
TTCTTGGGGATTGGAATGTATATTGAGTGTTTGCAATCCATGTATGTTTCTTTTGGTGTCCTTGTTTGTTGACAGATTTCAGTTAAAATCTGAGTGGATTCTATCTATTGCTTAAAACACCTCTATTTGTATGCCATTTGTTCCTGGTGATTTATTTCTCCAAAGTGCTTTGAGTGCAGCTTCCACTTTACTTTCTAAAATTGAGGGTTCATCTTCAAATGATTCGTCCTTGAATGAACCTGTCATCCTTTCATCTCTTTTATAATCTCACTAGTTCCTGAATAAATGCAAGGAACATAGTTTTCCTGGGATGCAACTCTTTTTTCTTTAAGGATTCATCAGCGCATTTCTTACTGGACCTTACTAATGATTCAGAAGGCTAAAGAGAAGGATGCTGATAAGATGTAACCTGATCAATTTTATTGCACGACCACAGGGATTTACAATTCAATATCACATGATATACAACAAGGAAAAGCTTTTATATACTAGGTGGTAAGAAGCTTGGTTAACACAGCTGTGGCATGTCAGCAGTATTATGCTTTTCTCAGGAGGCCTTTAATATTGTTAACGAGTGCATTAAAGTCAAGGAAGCACAATCTACTAAAAACTTCTCTTGTGTCTGCTCCATCTAAATAAATCACAGCTATACAGAGCTCTAGGTCTTCATGACTATATTTATTGCATTATGAGGTAGAGATATACATCTTGGTCCATTTTATTGTCACATTCAAAAACAAATAATTTCAAAACTTTTTCTCCCCATTAGACAGAATTATGAAAGGTACCACTTTCTTTTCCTCCCATTTGGATGGCCTTTCTGTGGAATAAAATGTTCACACCAAAATGCCACCCATGTCCAACAACTAGCTATTTTGACCCAACTTTTATCTTACCATCAAGCTCCCAACAATTGAAGATTATCACTAACAGAGTTATCCTCTCCATCCTTTTGATTCATACCCTTCTTAGATTTGCCTTCTTTGTCACTTCAGCTGAGGGCCTGCTAAAAACAACTCATTGCCTTAAACCATCTTTAGCTCAAATCTTTCTCCTGCCCAGTCCTCAGGCATTCAGAAATTGAATTCTAGCTCTCCTTTGTATCTTTGAGCAATGCTTTTTACTCATACATCCTCAGGGGTTCAACATGCCAAGCTTCCCCCTGGGTGAACATTCTCTACCAGTCACCCTTCCACAGAAAGTTGGCCATTCACTCAAGACATGTTGTCCAGTTTGGAATCTCTTTAACTACAGATAGGGATAGGGGAAAATCTGGTTATTAAAACCCAATAAAAGCTCATAAGAGCCACTCAGCTCTGCGAAATGTACCTCTTGAACACAAGGCTTAGTTCAAAATATTCCTTTCTTCCTGTAGCTAGTTAATCTTAGCAGTATCTCTATTAATACAAATATGAAAACACATAATACATTCTAACATACATCAGGCCTGCTTCTCCACAATACAGAGATTCAGCAATACAACATTTCTACAATTTTCTGTATTTTACAACACAGATCTCTATTTTTTTAAAAGGGTGTACTTTAGGGATAATTGTGTACAAGAAAACATCTGTGGAAAAAGACACACAAACCTACAAACATACTGAATAGTCCAAAAAAATAAGCATAATAATGTGTATGAATTTTCATGAGAATTTAAAATGTGCATGCAAAAAAGTGCATTCAAACTGTCATGCAAAAATGAGAAAACAAACTTGTGCTTGACAGACCTGTGCTTGAAAAAAAATGACACTAGAAAGTTAAAAGACATGAATCTATACCTTGTCCACTCACTTGGGCTACAGTTCTTTTCCAAAAAAGCTGATCATTCAGAAAAGATTAACTTCTCCAGAGATGACATGCAACAGTCATCACTACTTTAATGTCTGATTTAAAATTTCATAAGTTCAGCAATACATTTGTATCTCATAAAAGAAGCTAAAGCCGTTGTGGTGCAATACTTCTGAATATTTCTAAACACCAAAAAGGACAAATCTAAGAGCCCTGGTGGTGCAGTGGTTAAATGCCAGTACTGCAAGCCACAAGGTTGTGAGTTCGATCCTGCTGGGCTCCAAAGTTGACTCAGCCTTCCATCCTTTCGCAGGTCGGTAAAATGAGTACCCAGCTTGTTGGGGGCATGTATAGAAATGTTTCAAAATACATGCTATTTGTAACTTGTTCGCTGCCTTGATCCATATGGAGAGGCGGGATACAAATAAATAAATAAATAAAAAATTCATGTTGGTGAAAGTTAAAACTGCGTTGCAAACACAGAACACCAACCCTTCAATATAAACATGAAAAACTATTACACATCCCACTCAGTTATCTTCAAGTATTTGTCCAAAAGACAGAAACTTAATGTAAAACTTCATTTATTGACACATTTTCTTCCTTTTATGATGATTAGAATTTTCAGGCTTCATCATAGTGGAGTCCTGAATGAGAGACTCACATTAACTAAAGATCTGCCCCATTGACTTTGTAGAAAGGTTCAAGTACGGGATCTTCTAAGCATATCTAACTTATATAGAAAAAAATAAATATTCTTTAATTATTATTAATTCTTTTACAAATGGTTTAAAATGTATGTCACTGAGCCATACATTTACAATTCTCTTGTACAGTGAGAGTTTCACCCATGGATTGTTAACTAATGCAAATATAAGTAAATCATTACCTCCTTTTGGATGCCAGGCAGACAAGAGAAGCTTTTACAAGGATATATTTATTATGATATCATTTTCAACATGGCAGCTATAGTGAAGAACTTGCAGAACTTAATGAAAATTAGAGTGAATAAAACTCTAAAATGAACAAAAAACCCCACTCTCACACTTCAAACAATCAAATTGGATTAGATGATCCATTAAATGATTTTGCCTGCTGTACAAATACATCAGCCATTGTTTTATGGTTTGCTGGCACAATTTGCTGAGGAAACTAATGAACACTTTATAAAAGTTAATCAAAGTGGAGGTATGAATGCTGAAGTTATTGTGATTTTCTACTCACAAAATGAAATTTGTAGAATTTCTTTGCAGTGAAGTATCTCAAACACTCAGCAGATTTACTGACATTTTGTTTGGCTTCTGAACTGCAGAAGTTGCAATTTAATTGTGTACACAACGGCACATTTAAGTGTGTACACTTTTATATAATGAAATCAGCTGGAACCATCATGCTTATCTGTACCTGTTCAGTGAACAACACTGTGGGAGAGGTTAAATATTTGATGGCCTCCATGAGAGAGACCTGGTAGCTGGTGCAGATCACAGCATGTGACAGTGGCAGGGTAATAGAATATATAAGCTTGATTACCTCTTCACAATCTGATCATCACATTGTGACCCACCCTCCTACCCTCAGTGCAGTTCATTTGGTAGGATCCCCCTCCCCCTTTATATGTTGTTGTTGCTGCTGTTGTCATTGTCTGCTCCCTACCATATTTGTGAGACTTGGACAACTGGCTTTATATGGAGTCATTAAATAGACTGTCATCTGGCAGGTGTGTGTGAGGGGACAATATAAGACTTTGGTGATCACTTCTGGCACTCTTTTATTGTTGGATGGAACTCTGGAACTCCCTCTAAAGGGTTCTGCATCCCATGGGATGGGAAAGGATGCTATCCTTGAGGCTAACCTGGGATTCAGTCTCCCACTCATAGAGTTCAGTGGCTCAGGTGGGAGTCCTCTGGGTTATCTTCCAATTTTGACCACTCAGGGAGCAACCCAATTATTTGCATGGCCCCTGGAACTGAGGTGTTTCACCCAATGGAAGATTGGAAAGATAGTCATGGGACTTATATCAGGTTGCTTCTTCCCTTGTTCCATTTCCAGGCCAATACAACTTTAAGAGGTTTGGGTCAAATAAAGTCGCCTTTATTTAAACCATTTGTCTGTGTTTGGTCTCTTTATTTCATGGTTAGCCATCAATTCATATCTGCAAGAACTTCAAAATGGGGAATATGAAGTACAGTTGAGCTGATTGCTATTGAATAAATAACAATGATTACTTCAGAATTATTATTTTTCTGAAGCAACATGAAGCATATGCATTATGTGGATATATTTCATGTACTCTTTGCTATAATTTCTTATCTGCTCTGGTCAATATGTCTGAAACAAGCAACTCTAATGGGCGAGGAAGAGGAAATATCCAGAAATATTATGGGTTTGGTTTCATATAACCCTAATTCCAGATGTTATCTCCAAGTTCCTCTCTCAATAGTTACATTAGTGAACAAAGAGTTTAATATGGATGTTTTAACAGTTGAGATCAGTAGAATACTCTTTATACAAGTGGTAGGGAAGAGAGTCTAGATGTTCTTGGGTCATGATTCCCATCTGTCGTGGCCAGCATGATTGGAGCAGTAATACAACAGCATCTTAGAATCCATACCCCATTCCTGATCTGAAAGGGCAGAAGGGGCTTATCCAGGCCACTGAACCTGATATTTTAAAATTAAAGCAAAAAACATGGAAATGTAATTTGAGATGGCTGTCTTAATTTTTCTGTTTGATAAAAGCAGAAAATGTCTTCTACAGTTGCATGTCCTTAGCCTTCACACATCCACATTTACATGGACCTTTTATTCCTAATGCTAGTACTGATGATCAGATACATATGAAAGGGCAACAATTTCATAGATAGAAGGTACAGAAAAGACTACGGGAAATCAGAACCAGTAAACTTTACTTCATACATTGTCCAATGTATTTTCTACCTAAGCTGTTATTTATGGGGAAAAGATAAATCTGCTAATGGGTAAAAGGAAGCAGATAATTGCTAAAAAAGGAAGCAAATACAAAAGACAGAGAAAGGTGTGGAAAAGAATATCCTTTCAAGCTATTTAGAATTCTGCTGCCATTGAACACTGTTACTGCAAATTCCACTTCCCAGTTCTAACATCACAATCATAAGTTGCTGGGGATAAGACATATGGCAGTAATTTATTTCTTTAGAACAATGGAGATACAACAACAAAAATTTAATAATTTAGGATACACTGAACAAGGTTTCATGAAAACCAGAAGAATGAGAATCCTGCATTTTTATTATCATCGAAAGAACATAAGTCTCCAAACAGAAACAAAAACTGTCCAAACAAAAACCAGCTAACATCTGTAACTCAACCAGAAGCCAAGAGAATTTTGCCAAAGGAGAGAAAGAAAGAGTCTGAGAGAAACATCATGTATAAACTGTTTTGTCCTGGATGTTACTTAGTGAATCTATCTGGAGTTACAGTTCTGAAAATATACATACTTCAAGATGAAGTACAGCAAGATGTTTTCAGGACTTACAATGCTACAGTGCTTATACTACCATAATGCAATTTGATAGTTGCACCTTAACTCCCACACTTGTATAATTGAATTCATGCTCAGTGCCGTAGAGTGCACAGACAGACTTGAAGGGAACATAAAAAAGAATAGGGATGACAGGATCTATCCAAAAATGTAGATATGAATAAAGAAGGTTGAACTGACTACCTCCTTTTTTGGTAGAACTATTTCTGTTTATATGCTAAATCCTGAGAATTTGCCATTTGAATTTTGAGTACGTTTTTTGACCTCTTATTCAAAAAACATGTACTTTAGATTTGCCATTCCTTGATTGTTTTGATTACTTCATGAATCAGATATGAAATCTGAAAAGCAACTAGTTGTTAGAAATAAGTGTCCTCTAAAACCTTCTGTCAACATTCATTTGAAATAAGTGGTCAAATGCAGAAATTAAAATTAATCATATATCAAGCAAGTCAATGAAATATTATGTACTGTTTAGTAAATACTACTATTTTATAATATTTTGTAATCCTTCTGTTTGACTATTATAATCATCCAGTGATTATTTGAGGACAAAATGTAACAGAATATTTCAAGGATTTGTCAAAACTGGAAGGATGAACATTAAAATGGCAAATGTGATCCAATGAAGGCAAATATAAATTGGAACACCCTGGGCCAAAACCTCTCCTATCTTTGCTAAAAGTGGGTAAAATTGCAAAGCTCCCTATGGGCTGTACTTGTTCATCCAAAACCTCAATTACTTCTGGTTTTTTGGCTATATCTTGGGCAAAATGACAACCAGTCACTTCCAGTTGATATCTCAGCCAAATTTTGAGTAAAGGAACAGTAGGGTTCTTTGGGAAGTTCTGGAATTATCAGAGGGTTGCATCTGTTTGGCAGTGTTTTGGTACTGTTTTGGGGCAAAAACTGACTGAAAACTATTCCCTTTTTTTTAAAAAAAAATGGGGCATTAGGACACTGGTAAGAAGCTATAGAAGCAACAATGATGATGTCTGGGTATCTCTTGGAGCCCACAGGCCACACTTTCCCCACCCTGAGACATTCCAGTAAGATCTAAGCTTGTGGTAGGTGATGAAGAAAGGGATCCTGAGATTGTGGTCAAAAATCAGCATGACACTTTCAAAAAGTAATGTGTAGCATTACTCATTGGAGAACGAGCCACATGATTGTTGTTATGTTATTATACTGTTGTTTTTACCAGCAATGGAAGGGGACATTGCTGCTTTCATTAGGCAGCTAGAAGGGACATTGCTCCCTGTTTCTTGCTTAAAACATGGTCCACCACTGCTTATAGTAGCATGAAATTTTGTTTGCTGCTGCAGAGCAATTTGTAATAGTGACTTTTACTAGTTCCTTCCCTCTCCAGGAGAATTAGGAAGCGTGGCCTTCACTGTGATGTAATGTGTCACACCCCACTCTAGTGTCTTGATGAGAAGAAAGGAGTATATAGAGAAATTTATTTTAAGCAGCATTCAAGTGGAAGAGTCTTTAAGATCAATGGTGGGCAATTAAACAAAGGTGGTGGTCATTTTTACAGTCCCTCCATGCCCTCTACTACACCACTGTGCTGGAACTGAGAGTGATGTCATATCACTTCCTATTTTATTTTGGAATGTTTGAGAGACATTTTTCCAGGTCTAGATTGTTGGGGTGAGTAAAGGGAGGAAAAGTAATGCTTTTTGCAGCAATTTAGATCCCTTTTCCTCATTTTAGGACTGAAAATAGCCTAATGAGAGGTGTTCTGGCGTGCACTAACAACTGCAAAAAGGGACTTCAAGGAATGATGAGGCCTGCGGTCTGCATGTTTCTTTCTCTTTCCCTCTTTGGCCATTTCTGCACCATAACATGTGCATCATCCCAACAGTGCAACTGACAGGATGAGAGCAGGACCCGAACGGTCCCCTCTGCAACTGCCGGGCTGCTGGCAGATGGGTAGCGTTTGGGACATACTTTTTCTTTCCAGAGGGTAGCTGACCTCTTCCTGTGTTGCACCGAGGAAGGAAGTACTTAATAGAGCTTCCACCTTTCCCTCATGGTCACTAGTGATGCGATCATTGTGCATAGGAGGTCATTACTGGATTTTTTCTGGTAATGGTATAGCACACAATCACAATGGCTGGAGGAAGGCTGTGATGGAGGAGGAAGGATGTGATGACCCTGTGCAATGGCATATGTTGCAGACTGGCTTCAATACATCTTTACACTGGGATGGTGCTGTCACGCAGAAATGAACTTAGACTATGGAATTTAATACTGTAAGATGCAATGACAGCCATGCAACTGTATGCTTTTAAAAATGGATTAGTAGCCATTAGTTTCTTTATATTCAATTAATCTGGCTAATCCATGTGTGTGTGTGGCTAATTTTATCTCTCTCCCTGTCTCACAGACACACACACACACACACACACAAATACGCACACACACACACACACACATTTCTCCCCCATTTTGTACTAGAGGTAATATGCCTCCAAATGCTAGTTGCTGGGAATATGTGTAGAAGTGTCCCTGTTGGGTTTCTGTAAGTATCTGATTGAATACTCTGAAAACTGAATAATGGTCAAATATGTGGGGGTAGGTAACTTTTTTGAATCTGGAGAGTAGACCACCAGTAATACAAATTAATGAGACATAAAAACAACAAAAGAAAACTGGAAGTTGCCAGAAGTCTACCTGTGTGCATGTGTGTATTTAAAAGGGATGTGAGGGTGATCTGGCTTTGACATCTGTCACCCCATTGATCACCAGGGTATTTAAAAGATAAATTGCTGCCTCCTTTTTTTTGTTGGACATAGCAAGAGTAATGCAGGAAGGTGTAGGATACTGAGCAGTGATGTATTTTTTCATTAATTTTCTTCCCATAGGAAGTAACAAGTAATTTTAGAAGTATTCTTCTTGCTTCAAAAAAGTCTTTGAAACCTACAGTTTTCAAAGTCAAATCATAATTTGGAAATGACCCCATGCAACATTTACATGTGGTTGTTTTGTGCAGGAAATCACATTTTCTAAGTAGGAAGCAGCATTTTCTGCTCAGAAATAATATATCTGCATTGAAATATGGTTTTCTGTTAAGAAATAGCGTTCCCTGCACAGATAATGTGTTCTGTACAAAACATCTCTAAATAAATTTTACACAGAAAATGACACAAGGTTTCTTGCCAGTACATCAGGTTTTTTTAAAAAAATAATAATGAAAAAATGTTTGTCACCGTTTTCTGAACATATTCAAATATTCTTCCAATCCCCGATGCAGAATCTTTCAACAAGCCTGGATTTTGCCCATACCTGGCCTAATGCAAACAACTCTTCTTATGTTCTTGTGAAGATTCCCTTAGTGCAGAATGTTACTCTAAAACATGGGTGACTCAGGAGTCCACCCTCAATGCCAGTACTTCCATGTGAATGGGGAATTAATTATCTCAAATTAAGAAGTCCACAAGAGAGGGATAACCTAACGAGATCTTTCCATCAATGTTTATGGGGTCTTTGCAGGAAAGAACCACAGAGATTCCACAGTGTAAATTATAATGACTTTTATTGAAAGATCTGCCATGTATGCAAAAGATCCAAACACTTACAAAAGAGTTAACTGAAGTATAAATGGAGGAGACTTGTTTGTAGAGGAATGTGCAATAATACTGATACAGAGAGCAGTGATGTGGCTTAGGCCAGCACCTAAGGATTCAGAGTGACAACATCGCAACCAGCAAGCAAAGTACTGCATTGAACTACTCAAAATGGAGGGTTTTTAAACCCAAAATCTTCCCTGAGGGCATAGACATGAATGGCTCTGTGGTCGAGCAAACAATAGAGGTTGCAACACAGACAATGGGGTCCGGATGGAGTTAATAGTCTTAGTGTTAAGTGACAAAGAGTTTATGGCTGTTGTAATAGCTCTGTAGTTGTGGAGAGGCATGGAGACAATGCAGGGAAATGACCAGTTATGAGAGAATAAGACTGAAGCAATCACTGTTTTGGGGGGAACTTCCCTTGGCCATTGTATGCTGTCCAAGATGTTCCAGCTTCAGCTTTAGCCTATTATCTCTGGAGCTGCCTGGTAGTCTGCCTGACAATAACTTAGGCTATGCCTAGAGGGGATTGGCTGACCTGCCTTGCAATCGCATGTGTTCAGTCAGTGATTTTCCCGTGCCCAGCTGGACACAGTCCCTCAGGTCCCATTTTATATCAATGCCAATTAATGTATTTGCCAATTAAATAATATTCACCTATTTAATGATATCAAACTTGGAAGGGGGCATTCTAACACAGACCAGGAAATTGTTAGGGAAGCCAATACTCATTGGTTTGAAATAATGTGCAAAGGGATGTATTTATGGACTAGCACCACTGGGTACCAGCTGAGACTGAATCCAGAGCCAACCCTTATAGCCTAGTATCTGCTGCTATTGTTCTTGGGTGTAGCTTAGGCATCAACAGCCTTCTCTTGACTTGTGGAGTGATGTACATTGGACCCAGAAGGTACAAGTAAAAAAAGGCTCTTTTAACATTAGCAAGAAGGAAGTAATTGAACAGAGAGGGAAGACACTGAAAACAGCATGCCTGAAGGCACCTCAAAACAGTTAGTGATACTGAATGTATGATTACCAGAGTTCCAAATTCTGGGGCCTCTTCATGGTATAATTATAGTGCTATTACTCTAGTTTAGTTGTCATGGCAACATCCTATGGAATCCTGTGATGTGCCAGTATCTAAAATTTAGAATTTTCAGCAAGATATTTCCTCTGATGTTAAGCTACGTTCCTTAAGAATCCATTGGATGCAGACATGGCCATTGAAGTAGCATCACAGCATTATAATTATATACAGTGAAAAAGCCCCAGGACTAAAGCCCATTTAGTGCAGATATGAGATTGTTTGCAAAAATGCTTCATATGTGGTGGTGGTGGTGGTGATGATCCTGATCTCTACCCTTACAGATGAAGCAAATCAGGGAGATAATTTAAAGAAATCTTGCTCATAATGTCTGCAGGGAGACATTGAAAAATGTTGCAGCATTTCAAACTTGTTCTCTCCATCTGCATTCTGAATGGGACAGTAACAACAGAGCAGTACCTTGTGTTTATTCCAAATATATAAGCCATCCCTCATATAGCTAAATCTTCCTATTAGCAATGCAAGACTATAATTGGTTTAATTGGCAGACTAATTGGTGGCACTAATTTTAATCAGCGGTGGCAAATTGCAATTGGCAAGTAAACATGAAGGGCATACTTGTTTATAGTTCAAGATAGTTTTGGTTCTGGTATTTTAGTGTAAAAGGAAATTATCACTTGAAAAAAAGTCTTCATGTGAAATGGTGAGTGGTAACAACTTTACTTTCAGAGTTTTTCTATAGTGGTGGTGGAGATAGTGGGAGGGGCACTGGTCAAAAGAAGAAAGACTTATAGGAGATCCTCCCCCCCATCTTAGTAGAGGTAGGAAAGACATTTCTTTAGGGTTTGGCAATAGTAATAATTACTATCTGAGATGAGAGGGCATTATGCAAATTTAGGTATATTTTTTGAATCTGCTGATTAAAGGAGAAAATTAATCAACAAGAAGTTCATCAATCCATTGACAGGGCACATTTTCTGAAAAACTCCGTGGCTCAAAAGAACTTCCAAGGGAAACAGCTGAGAGAGCCAATGTGGTGAACTAGACAGAGTGCAGTTGTGCCAATGAAACAGTCCTAAACAGTAAGAAATTCAACATGTGCAGTGATTTCTTTCACAAACAACATGGCTACCTCTGAAACTTTCTTTGATCTGAAGAGACTGAACTTAGCCACTGAACAGGGCATCTTAATACTTCAGGAAGAGGATTTTTTTTAAGGATTGTCATCCTTCAAAAAACAATCTTAAGCAACCTAATCTGATTGCAATAGACATACTTTGCCTCTTTCAAGTTATAAATTTATTTCCAGGCCTGATCGTTACCATGGTTCTGTCATACCTGGTGATAGCACCAGATATCTCTTGATATCAAACTTATTTGGCCTTCATTTGATCTTTCTCTGCCACCCTGCTCCACGTGTTTGCAAGGGCCACCAGACAAGCACGTAAACAGGCGCAGTCGGTAATGGTTGGACATTCCAATCCCCATTTAGGCAGGCAGATTAATGCCTCTCTGTTGCTTCAGGGACCATTTCTTGCAGACACGCCTTGCTTAAGCGCGACTTTACACAAAGACGCACGGCCTTGAGCTGGCACTCTCTCAATGCTGAGCCATTTGCATACCGGCTACACTATTATCATCCAGCACTAAGCTAATCATGTAAAACCTGACCTTTTCCAATGCTTTTTTTCTGCTTCAAATTTCCTTTGTTCTCACCGAGCATGGCATGGCCTGTAGGCACAATCCACCCTATAAAAAGTCCCTGATTCCAAGTCCTCCTCAGACTGCTTGGATTGCTCCTGAATTCCATCCAGCCTTGCTGCCGCTGTATTTGGTGAGCCATCCCCTCAGTTCCAGCAACTGAACCGCTCAACCCTGGAACACTCCGAAACGCTATCCTGCCTTGCTGTCGGTTTGTCCAGCGAGTTGCCCCCTCAGTGAACTGCACTGAGCTTTCTTCTCTGCAACTCTCAGTTTTCTCCAGGACTACGAGAAAAGGTGTCGTATCACCCATTCCCCCGAAAACTCTTATTTCTAATTTCTAGTTAGCTGTGTGCATGTGGTGTCTTTTCTGTTGTTTGTCCTTTAATAAAACTATTACTTTTTATCATTTTAAAACACTGTCTGACTGCTCTTCTGACCTGACGCTGTATACATAGAGTTAAAAGATCCCAGTTAAAGTTACCCTGCCTCTCGCTAGCTTAAGAGAGTGCTCAAGTTAATTTCCCCATCTTGCATTTTTATTTGGTTATTTGGGCACCCCTCCCGGGACCCCCACAATACAGGGTAACATGATAGTACAGATACTCACCCAAGAGATTATACTCTTTTCTCATAGTAGCCTGAATAGGGGCAAATACATTCTTAATGGGTTGGTGTACTTTGTAACTTCCAACTGAGAAGCCAAATTTTATTGTCTTTCCTATACAGCTTTTATTCCCAGTCAATTCACAGTCATAGGCAGGTAGCCTTACTTTTCCTTTACATACACTTTTTAAACAACATTCCAAAGTAATACTTCATATGTGGTGACCACAATAATGTCACTTTTTCCCCCTCTGCATTCTATTAGACTGACTTTGCCTGTTGAGGAAGCCTGTGAGGTTTGAGAGTCAGTTTGCTGCAATTAGCACATTTTTTGCTAGCCTAATACAGATAGCAGCACAAGATGAACTTTGGAGACCTACTTCTACATGCTTTTTTTAACTAGTTGTTTCAAAGCACAGGGGAGAACATGTACCAAACACCATCCCTAACACACAAGCACCCCCCAACATACACACACAAAGGCAAAAGTGTAATCTGCAAAAAGGATGGCAACAGAACAATCAGAAGGTACAAATGGTAAGACAGGAACATCTTATGGAAGAACAGCTACTGTGATCAGAGAGGCCATTTGAGACAAATGTGGCATGCCGTTATTTTAAAATGATATTTAAAGCATACCTGAGGTCCAGCCTTGTACAGAATAAAAGGTTAGCACTTGTACTAAGCCATGTATTTTCTTTCACTTTTGGAATACAATTCCATTAGCATTTAAAACAGATGTCAGCTCTCTCCCTGATGGCATGTGAAGTTCTAAATGCTTCCTGGTGCTTCTATACATAAGAGAACATTTTTAAAATCCTTTACTTAAACACACACACACACACAATTTTTTGCTACCAAAGATTTTCAAACTTTACCTTTTTTATATACCAAAGTCACAGAAATTCAAGAAATGTATTCCTCATGAGGACAGGAGAAAAGAAAGCCTACAGGCCTTGGGCAAGAGAGGGTTAGTGAAGGAAGAAGCCTACTATAGGGACCTATAGAATAAAGGAATCTCATTCCTCTGCCTGGATCTGCTATACTCTTCATATCCACATCTGGGACCCCAACAGCAAAGAGAAGATGAGTCTAGGCCTGGCTTTACCATGCTCCCAACAGTTCAAGGCATCCACTCTCAAACCTGTTAAAACTACCGGTAATCCCTATTTTAAATATGGTCAGCATTCTCTAATACCCCTGGAATGCTCCATCAGTCAGGATGACAGAACAAAACAAACCTACTTCACTACATACTGGTGCAACAACAGCATAACCTACCTCCTGGTTTTTAACCCCAACAATTGACTCAGCAGCTGTTCTGTTACTTAAAATTCAACAGTCTGACCCTAATTCTTAGTTAACCTTCATGACTTACCTGGGATGCTTTGCATCTAACTGGTATACCAGGAGTGGAGCAACAGCCTTGATTCTGAATAGCTGGAATCCAGAACCAAAGAAGAAGGGAGATTAAACCTCTCCTCCAAGATGGAGCAACTGTAGGAGATGGTGTTGGAATGCAACTTCCACATTCTTATCATTCACTATGCTGGCTAACACTGACAAATGTGATCCAGTCTGACAACATCTGAAGGGCTACCACTGTTTACCTCTGCTCTACCACAGAGATACCTATACACTGTTATAGGGAAAAGTAAATTTCTAGAATTACTCTGTTGCTTAGTTTGGTATGGCAGCCACAACCATTAGTGCACAGGAATAGGTGTTGCAGTGATCAACACAGTGGTAACTTTTAAGACTCAGTTATTTGAATGGCTACCCATTGGCTAAATTTGGAAGCTCCATCTATTGCAGAAAGTGGCAGACAAGCTGTTTAATAGTGCTTCTAAACTATGAGTGTGATGTCTGGAAATTTAATTCTCACAGGCAAAAAACCCAAATCTTTTCCTCCATTTTCCTCCTTGTTATAAGAAAGTAAGCAGAACTGCACAGTTTTGGAATATGTTTGGGATTCATTCCATGCCAAAAAAGAAAAGAAAAAGAAACAAAGAAAGAAAGAATAAAGATAAAAGTTTCACCAACAGAATACACCAACAGAAATATAATCTGCAAAGATGCATAAAACTTGTTTTCTGCATAGAGATGTTGCTTTATGCACAGAAAAGTTATTTGATGCACAAAAATGTTGTTGTCTTCTAAGAAAATTTGTTTTCTGACCAGAAAAAGTGTATTTCTATTTAAAAAAAAAATACACGTGTGTATGTGTGTGTGTGTGGAATATATCCCAAACTCTTCAACTCAGCAGCTGGATTCACCATGAGGGTTTCCTGACACACTGAGGAAAACCAGTTTTTGACAATTTTTCAAATAATCTTCTCATCCCTGCTGTAAACATGCACATATAATTGCTGTGTCAAGTAGATATTGAGCCAGCTTAATTATGTTTCTTCCAATTTCCAAGTCAGGCACCAACAGGCAGGAAATTGTGGCCCATCAGATGCATGCGGCCCCCAACATTTCCTGGCAATATGAACAAGATGGAATATTTTTCCTCTCCAAATTCCCTCTTACAATTGCTTGTAAAGCAATTTCTCTATTGCCCTCAGCTGATTTAGGTCTAAAAGAAGCTCTGTTTTAAACAGAAAATGACTGTTGATTTCCAATTAACTTCAAGTTCACTTCCTGTTTAGAAAAGTCTGCTTATTTTGACTTACAATTCACTGTGGATTTTTTAAACTCCTTATTCTGTACTAGAGAAAGCACACAGCTTTGTCTGATTTCAAAATACATTATCCTTTCCCAAGTTATATATCTCCTGTTACTCCTTTTTTTTTTTAACTTAATGGTCTTTGTCTTCATCCACTAAATATTCATTTGGTCTGCACTAGTTTTGCCTGGCTTAGATGCCCCTTAATTGTTGCCCCAAAAGGTGAGGAACCTTGAGGTCCTCTAGCAGTGCCAGTGTCTCCATGAAATGTGCGGAATTATAGCTCAAGCTCAAAGGAGACCTGCAAGGGGAGGGGCTAACCATGGGGCCTTTTCACCTGTGTATACCAGTACTAACTGTAGAATGCTAGTTGAGGTCAAAATAATATTTTATTATGAGAATTCACAAACACATGCAAGAACCACAAAAGACTAGTAAAAGTAAAAGAGAGAAAGGCTGCATAGCAAGAGTTTTGGGGTGAAGTAGGTAATAATTACAGTTCCAGGAGTAGAGGATCAAAGTGAAATGGCTCAAACATGAGAGAGAGAGGGTCACCCAGGGCATGAGAATCAGGGGGACAACAGATAGATTAACAGGCCTACATTCTCCCAAGGTGTCCAATCATCAGGCTTGAAACCACAGTTTAAATACCCCTTTTCTATCTCGAAGGGGAATGTGTTAATTGCTGCCTGACAGAGTAGACAAAAGAGGTCCAGAAAGGACTAATGGCTCAACTTTAGCTGACAAAGAACTGATGATAGTCTCAAGATAGTCTCTTAATTTCAGGGTAGATGAGAGAACAAAGGAGAGTTTTTGTGGGAACAGGTTACATATTGCTGATCATCAGTTGTTCTATTCTGGTAGTTTCATTTGCTACTTTTCTTGAAGGTTCAGTCGTTGAGGGGATTATCGCAAACTCATCAGTGCTGGGCTTTCCAACTAATCCTTTTGAACTTACGACCTGGCCATACTGAGGTCATTCATCTTGGCACAAAGCTTCTAGCAAGAGTCCTTTTTTCACAACTATAAATGTATGATTTATGTTTATTTTATGCCAATTCAAATATTTATTGCTAATTATACTATATCAGGATTGAGAGTGTGCAGCATGGTAACAGAATCTCTACACTCCCAAGTGGAGTTTTTGCTTTCCCTCTGCTTTTTGTTTTCCCAATCATAATCATCCTCATTTTCTTTTTGGTTGGACTTACCTTTCTCCATCCTATTGCTCAGCTTTTCCTCCCATTTCTTCTCTCCGTCACCCTTCCCCTTATTATTCACCAGGAATTTCTTTCTCACTCTCTGTGCACATTTTCATGCTACACTTTTATGGTGCTATTTTTCCACTTTCAACATGTGGAATTCTGGGGTTTGTAGCTTACTGAGGCCCAAGAGCTCTCTGGCTGAGAATTCCAAAGGCCCTTCCCTAAATTGTAAACCCTAGGATTGCATAGGATGCTGAAAGTGGAATAACAGCACTATAACAGTGCAGTGTGGAAATGGCCCTGTGTTCTTACATTCTTGTTCCCCAAATATAAGCAGCCACATTTTTATGACTTGCAAATGATTTGTTTATTTTACAAATCATGTTGTAGATCATGAAAGGGTTGTCATCTATAAACATTTATCACACATGTCTATAAACATCCTTAATTTCCTGCTCAGGAGCATTGGACAGAAATTAGAAAGCACACAGTTGCCACACATTAAAGGAGGAGAAGATTGGTGTTCCAGGTATTCTGACATTCACAGCTGAAGGCCCTTTAATAACAGTTCCGTTCTACATGGCAGCCTATGCTTTGTGTGAATGTAGTATATGGGTCAATGGAAATGTCTCAGATCTCTCTTTCTATAGTCCTGCTACTGGTACCACAAGGTCTCATCACTGGCCCTTTCCACAGCTTATCTTCTCATGCTGCTGGAGTGTGGGCCTTGCGTGAAAAGCCTGGGCAGACAGGCTCTCGCAAGCCTCCTGCTTACCTGCTGCTTGGGCTCCGCAGCTCCTTCCTGCTCACGGAAGAGCCCTGCCCGTGCCTCGCCCCTTCCTTCTGCAGTGCAGCCCGGGAGTTGTAGGCTGCACTGAGGAGAGGACGTGCAACAGGCCCAGCTCCAGAGGCTCTGCACTGCAGGTGAGTGTGGCCCAGGCCCATGAGCCTTGCACAAGCGCAGCTTATTTTCAGCTAAAAGCCAAAAATAAGAAAATGCGTATTTGCTGCACTTGCGGGCCTTGAGCGTGGCAGAAATGGGAGTGCATCATGTAGACCACTCCTGATATTTATGTGACACTCAAGGAGCCCTTTTGCTTCTAAACTGCCATGCGAAAAGAGCCACTATAAAGATAACTCCTAACCCTGCCCTATACAGGTTCTGAGGGGGACTTCCTTTCCTTAGTAACTCTAGCCTGCTTTCCTCAACTCACCTATTTTTGGCGCTGGGGTGTAGTGCTTGCGCGAGCAGTCTCCAGAGAGAGGATCTTGCATCTGGGGTCCTTCAGCTCCACACGAGCTTCCTGCTTGCATGAGAGCCCTGCCCCCTCCTTTCTCAGTGCAGCCTGGGACCTTCCCAGGCTGCACTGGACAGGAAGTGCAACCGGCCCAGCTCCCGAGGCTCCGCATGCAAGGTAAGTGCATGCGGGGCCCTGGAAAATGAAAAAATGTGTGAGTGGTCCCTACCGGGCCCTAGAGTGTCACGCAAATGTGAGTGCGTTGTGTGGACCACTCCTCACATGTGCACAATGCTCAAGGGGCCCTTTCACATTGAAAATGCTACGTGAAAAGGACCTAGGAAATTTAGAAAGCCTGGCCTGGCCAATCAAGGATCCAACTTTATTTAGGGAAAGAAATGCACTTCTATCTCTCACCCAGACAGAACAGAATCTGAAGAGAATGGGAGCTCTGAGCTACAAACTTGTATGATCTAATATAGTTTGCCAAGGCTACCGAATTACTATTGAAATATGCATGTGTTGGGAAAAATTCATGAAGTTAACAAATATAATATAAATCAAATCTTCTAGGTATCTATTGGTCATGTACAGCTTCCTGTAAATAACCATTCCTCAGCCCTTTGTTACATAACCCATTCCCCAGTCTCTTGGTGTCATAGGTAACAACATATATCATGTAACTTTCAGCTTCAGCTTATTTTCCTGGAAGAAGACCAAAGCAATGCAAAAGCATTTTCCTAGATTAGCCTGTGTTAGCCCATGTTTGTTTCCCTTCAGTACATTTAAGCACCGAACAAAACATAAACATTTAAGGATGAAAATATTTATTTTAGTAAACTGCTCTGATATTAACTTATGTGTAACTATTGTTATCTACAGATAGGTATCTAATACATTATAGGGGTGTATTCAAAGAGATTGAAAAGTTCTAGATTTATTTCTGTTCTTTCTGACCTGGGGAGCTGGTATAAAAATTCTGTGATTTTATGAGGAGCTAACAGGACATATTCTGGGATAAAGTAAACATGTTGATCTCCAAAATAAAATCGGAAAGAAGGGGAACAAAACCTGCAAATTTCTGGCTTTTTTAATCCGTCCAAATATATCCTTAGATAGTATAATTTCTAATACCAGTTTCAACTGCTGCTGAGAATGACACACAGGAAAAGCTGCAAAGCTGTTACGTTAAGAACCAATTTCCCTGCCAAACTTTATTTCAGTCAGCAAGTATGGGCTATCTACAAGTGCTTGGCCTTGTGCTAATGAGGACTTTGCAGCCCTTACTTCTCAAAATGTCTTCCTTCCAGTCCAGCAGTTGATGCTCTTCCTTCACTCAAAACAAATCACTTCTGGTCCCACTGCTAATTGTTAACTGTCTTTTTTTTTCATTCCTTCACTTAGTTGTCATGAATATTCTGCTGTCTCAAACTCCAGAAGTTTTCTCTCTCCTTCTGGCATTTGTCACTTCCTTGTGTGTCTCCTTGCAGCCTTCTTCCCTGTGGGTGCGTCCAGTTGGATTTGAAGGCACAGCTTTTCAAGCTTTGTTCCCTAGCTAGATATTCTCCACCAGATACTTTTCGTGGAAAGTTGAATGTTTGTCCGATCAATACTGTAGAGTGTTGATCCTCTGTACCGTTATAAATTATTGAAAGAGAACAGGTCTGACAACCACTTCTGGCAGTTAATTAAAACACAGTAACAGTTAAAGAGCCGCTCACCTATATAAAGTGCCATTTTCAAACACAATCTTCAATTAAGATATCCTCTTCTTCCTGAGACTTCCTGCAACTAATATGAGGAGTACCCATTTGCAAGCTGTTAAGATGAAGACATATACATGCTAATAACTGGTTGCACATCATGACAGCTTCTAATTTTTTAAAATAAATTCATTCATTAGCTACAATGAAAAACAATGACAGTATGTTTTTGACAAAAACAGTGGGGGGGAGGGACAAAGACCAGAAGTTGATTTTTCCTCCCAAAATGTCAGCTTCTGCAAATATTAGTGATACGTGCATTCTTCTCCATCCTCTTTCCTTCTTCTTTTAGGAATTTTCCATTTTTCACAGCTCATATTCCAGCTCAAGTATTTAAAGAAACACAAACAAACAAACAAAAACAGGAGAATTTAGGTCAATTAGTGTTGATAGTAGATACCAGGTGATATGACTAGAATATAAGTAAAATCCAATCAACTTGGCAATATGGCAAAAATCCTTCCAGGATTCTTTTTTTCTTCACACACATATTTCTTCTCTTCTGTTCTCAATGTGCATTCACATTCAACAACTCCTCATTCTCTTTCTATGCCCCCATCAAAAAGAATACTTATTTATCTGTCATTATTGTTACTATTATCACTTCCCAAACTTGTTCCTTATATATAATATATCACTAAAATTGGTTCTCAAGATTAAAAACCTTTAATTGCAATTTCCTTATTACCCAGAAATTCTGTAAACGGTTCCCAAGCTTTGTAAAACTTACTGTCCATCTTATTGTCTAATCTATAGGTCATTTTATCCATTTGTGCTATTTCCATAATTTTTTCTATCCCTACATGTCAATGTGGAGGGAGGTAGAAACAAGAGAAGAGGTGTTGATGCAATAGGTTTATTTTTGGAAGAATAGGAATGTCAAAGTATATTAATAATGTTAGATGACAGATTTGTATGTAGAGTTGAAGATAACTGTATGTTAAAATGGATATTAGTTTTATTCTTTTCTGCTATACAGAGGTAGTTTTTTTTCTTTGAAAAAAATATAAGGCTGTATCCCATGAAAAGGGGGAAGTGCTCTATGTTTGTTTAGATTGTGTAAATAATATATGTAGTATGTTACATGTGTGTACTTGTATGTTTTGTTTTTTAAATGTCTATTATGTATGTAATGTTATGTATGTGATGTCAGATGGATTATATGATGTTTGCTTTTTCAGTTTTATATATATATATATATATATATATATATATATATATATCACACACACACACACACACACACACACACACACATACATATATATATATATATTTAAAAGAATACTTTTTTGATCCATCACTTTCTGTGGGTGTATATGTGTGTTTGTGCATGAGCACACTTGGAGTCAGGAAAAGCTTCGAATGAGTAAAGTCCGTACTTATGTTTCCACAGGTCCCAAATATGTATTAATAGCTCAATTCTGATAAATGTTGCTATCTTTATCAAAAGGTTTTTGTTTTAGTTTGGTTTGGTTTGGTTTTTTGCCATGCAGAAATTTTTCTCATGTTTTACTTTAGTAGGAATGTTCAAATTCTGTTTCAGACTGAATTAGAACTGATATGCATTCACAATTGGAATAAGATTTTTTTTTTTTTGCTCTATCTTGTTCCTCTTCTCTCAACAGTCATGCAAAGTCATTCATCATATGACAAGATAATATACAAGAGAGGCTATAGAATTACTGTACTGCTTCTTTTACACAAAGTTTCAAAGCAAAATTTTGAAATAAGAAGTATTCAAAGTGGTTCTGCTTCAAAGGTGAGCAAAATCTGGACCTCAAGGGGAGTTCCACACCCTTCAAAATACCATTTCCCCCCTGGGAGTGCCGCTAGCAATCTAGCTGATGACCATCCCAATCCATGTGCCAGGAAATTTGCATATTGATTAAAAATTGCTGCCTGTTCAAATGAGGTATACATTTCATTTATTTATTTATTGCACTTATAAGTTGCTTTTCTCCTAGGGTGGGACCCAAGGCAGCTTCCAGAACAGTTAAAAACATTTACAATAAAAATTAAAAACAACTAAAATGAACCATATAAAATCAGTTTAAAATCCTTATAACAACCTACCTTTAAAAAATAGATAAAACATTCTAATAATAATACAATGCTCTCCCACTCACACATTAAAAGTCTGCTTAAACAGATTTTTTTTTTTTTTTGCCTGCTGGTGAAAGGAAAGCAAGGAGGGGACCAGCCTGGTTTCCTATGAAAGGGAATTCCAGAGGGAAGGAGAAGCCACTGAAAAGACTCTGTCCAGTGTCTTCACCAAACAAGCCTGGGGTGGTAAGTGAGACCAAGGCCCTTTTCGCACGGGCCTTTGCTCGCGCGATAGCCCCGTGAGCCTCACGGGAGTGGGAGCGTCGCTCCGCACAATGCACTCCCACTTCCGCCAGGCTCACGGGGCTGAAGCGGCGCGAGCGCGGGTTTTTTGATTTTTGCGTCCAAGCGAAAATCACCCCGCGCTCGCGCAACGCTCCCGGCGCCCACCCGCACTTACCTTTCGTGCGGAGCCTCCGGGAGCCGGCCGGGTTGCACTTCCTTCCCTCCGCCCCTGCGGAAGGAAGGAGCGGGGTGGGGAGCTAGCGCGACGGACGCGCCACCCGCTTCACGCATGCGCGGGGGACGCGGCGCTGCCCGCTTCGCGCGCGCGGGGGAATCCGGCGCAAGGTCTCCTGCTTCGCACGGGGGGGAGGGCGGCTTGTGCGGCAAGCCTCCTTCGGTGCCGCTTCCCCGCTTGTTCCTTCGCCTGCGGAAGGAAGGAGGGGGAAGCGGCAGCCTCCCGAAGGAGCCTTCTTGCGCTTGCCGGCCTCCCCCGCTTGCGCTAGAAGCCTCAGTGTGAAAAGGACCCAAGAGAAAGCCTTCCCCTGTGGATCTTAAAACTATGATTTAAAATCCAAAGAATCTATACTTAAGCAGTACTGTCATGACCAGCACTTTGAATTATGTCTGGAAATGAACTGGTAGCCAGTGAAGCTGTTTTAAGAAGTGAGTTATATGCTCCCTGTTTTATAGTAACAGTAATTATAATGCACCTTTTTGAATGGTTTGTGAATGCAGGCTAGAACAAGCGATATTTCAAAGTCTAAAGAAAAAGAAAGACATTTAAATCCTTCCTAAACTTTGCTGTATTTTCTTGTTAAAACTGAACAGGACTGATCAGTTTCTTCTTCTCTTGAATGCCAGGTTTTGTACAAAACAGAAAAAAACCCACTAACAATATGCTCAGTTTTGAATTACTGGGGGGGGGGGAAAGCCCTACTCTGCCAGCAAGAAATAAAGTGAGAACCATCAAGGTTATGATCCATAGAGCACTGGATCAGGATAACAAACAATAAACTAAACACTCCTATAAATCTTTCCAATCTTTCCAGTGAGCTTATATTGTAAATTTGTCACCAGAGTTAATCAGATAACAAGCATGACCATGAGATCTCTCTGCTTTATGCTGTTCAAATGTGTTTCAATAATTATTTCTCCTGCCCTTTGTACCTACTAAATGAATGATGAATAGATATTAAAGTGCATCTTGGTGCCATTATTTATGTAGCCTGTTTCACATAATGCACGCTTAATTAAAAATCAGCCGTGTAATTATGAAGCCCGTGAAGGAAACAACAAAAGCCATTCAAGGAACAACATTAAACAGTTAATTAGATTTTTCCCCCTTTCAGGAATAATATATATATAAAAAAACTCTTTATAACCATATTTAATGTTCCCTTCAGAAATTATAATGGCAACAACTACCAGAAAAAAAAATCATTGAGGCCATCAGTTGTTGATATTATCTGGAAAAAATGTATTTTAAAGCTTCTTTTTTTCAGGTATAATACTCTGTTAAATTAAGCTACAGTTAACCAACTGTTTGCCACACTTTTTGTGATATTATGACCCACAAAGATGTTCACCAGTTTTCAGTCAACAATCTGATGGGCATATTGTAGTCCATGCTTCCCAAACTGTCTGTGAAATGACTGTAACTTGCATTCTGGAACCCTTATCCTGATGTTCTTGGTGAACGTATCAAAAAACAAATAGTGCACATTTGAAAAATGAGCATAGACAAATACACTCAAATCAGATTTGTTCAAAATGCTGCTTAAGCATACTGTTAGTCAGTGGGTACGCGCTAAAGCACTGCATTCAGTTTAATGTGGGCAAACTAGATATATTAAATGAACAAAAATAGGGAGAAATCTCATTCCGTGTACCCCTCCTCCCCTCTCAGAATTCGTCACAGGTTGTGGAAGAGGAAAATGCAGGATGTCTATAGGTGGGGAGTTTACAGATATCCATATTCCAACAAGATGAACTTGTAGATAGGTCAGAAGAGGATAGGCTTGTATGATGATAATGTGTGAATGTTCTTCAGTCACTATGCTGGGAGGCAGAGTGAAGCTTTAGATATTTCATATTTATAAACCCTCTCTTACCTCACTGGTAAACCCTGTCCTGGGATCTACAATTTTGATATTAAAATATGATTCAATGTGCCTGAGAGGTCACCTGGATGAGCATGTAGGCAGCAATGGTCAAACAATCAAAAACCAGGTCAGGCCAGTAAAATCCCCAGTCATGTAGCCCCAGGAGATCTCAAGCTGTGCAAACCCACAGTAGACAAAGGGTCCTCAGCCCCAGAGAAGCCAGCTTGAGGGGATTAGAGTGTTTGCCCCAGCTAGAGCACTGATAACAATAAAATCCTATCAAGCAAGGGCCATTTACATGAAGTCACACCACAACCCAATGCAGCCGAAGATCCTGAGACTTTGGCAACACCTTGTAATCTCATTGTGCACAGGAAGTTACCATTGTGGAGCTTCTTTCTCAATGCAATACTCATTGTTCTCCCTGGGAAAGGATTAGCCCTCCAGGTACTTTTTCCCCTACAAACAGTCCCTGTTTTTGAGCAGTTCTTTGGACCACTCGCAGTCATCCCAGCAGACCATTTTTCCTTCCGTTGAGTAATCCCTTCAGCCCTCTCCGTGCTGAGCTCCACTTCTTTGCTCTTTTTCCCAGACCAAGGACTTCAGGAAAAGGTGCAGTATTACCCCAGCTACAATCCCTTCAATATTCCCCCTATCCAGTTTCCTCTCTTTTGCTTCTTAATAGGTCTTGAGTGAGTGTGTGAGTGATTGCGTTGGTGTGTGAGACTTTTATTCAATAAAACCATTTATTAGACATTTTCATTTAGTTTTTGACTTGACCTGACACCGTAAAAACTGGGTAAAAAGAACCTGCTAGGTTACCTTGCCTCTTGCATTGCTATTGCTCATGCTCTGGCTAGTTTCCATTCCCCATCATGTGGAGCAGATTGAGGTGTCCCCCAAGAGACCCCAGAAATCAGGGTCAGAGATCAGAATTCAGAGCAATCAGGAAATCACGTCTCTGTAGTCTTTTCTGATTTTTAGCATCCATCCACCTTTCTTTAGTGACAACTTCCCATAGGTTGTGTCTAGATGGAAAGTTTATTTGTCTATGATCGAAGTGGATTTTTTTTTCATGTGCTATGTACCTAATATTAGGAGAAAAGGAGTTGTGCCATGGTGGTGGTTTGGTAATTACATTAATTAGGATACCTGCCAGGACTATGTAATAATGAACAGACATGGAATAATTTTGTTAAGTATGTTAAGCATACTAAGGCAACTTCCCTCTGCTGGCTCTGGTCTATCTCATTCATCTGGAATTCTAGAGGTCCAAGATGAGGTAGGTCAGAAAAATATCTCTCCAACAGGTAGAGACAGTTACCTGCAGGCTGTCTGAATTGATTTTGTCCAATCATTTATCTTCAACTATTGATCTATGTCTTATGGACCTTCTTTCATATTGCTACTCATAGGTTTAGACTGTAGTTTTAATCTGAATAATTAATAATTTTAGAGATTTAATATATATTTTTATATGTAGATTGATGTTATACCTTGCTATATTCCCTTTCACATATCTATTTCCTAATTGTGTTTGTTTTGTCATGATTTAGTAGCTTAGGTCTTACTTCTCTTTCTTTTGTTGTGCATTCAGCATTACAGTTCTTGCAAATTAATATAAATGTGGTCCTACTTCAACCTGATTAACTGTTTGTTTTTCTTTAGCAGCTGATGAATCCCATGTCAGTGAGGCAGTGAATGCACTTCAGATTCTAGTCCGAATTTTAAAGGCTCTATCCAAGTGTTGAAGTCTATTATCAAAATAGATTCACTAATGTTTATAGCTCTTTTATAGTTTGGACTAAAACATGAAGAAGATATACTGCTTCACTGACACCTAATTACCACTCGTCTTGTCTCTTTATTTCTGACTATTCATAAATGAATATTAGCTGGTATGCCCTAAAGTCTACAATCTAGATAACTACATTAGGACATTTCCACAAACAATGGTAAATCATGTTTCTGTAACCCTTGAGGTGTTGCCATTTAAATATAAAATGAAAGAAAGCTTTCAAAAAGATTTAAGATGTGATTGGTCACTTCAGATTGGCAAAATCATCATCAGCATCACCACCACCACCACCACCAGGTCCTAAACATTTTAAACATGGAAAACCACTACTCCTGAGGCTTCTGAGGGCACAATTTGCCATTTTGCAAGTATGTTTTTGGGAAAGAGGAATAATAACTAGCCAAGTTCCGAGAGACGATGAAATGAACCTCTCCACTCTTACATTTTTCCTACCACCCTGTCCTATAATTTAAACATAGCAAATCTATGCACCATTCCCAAATCCCCTGGTCTGCCTGCATCCTTTCTACAAGGATAATTCACTAGTTTTTCTCTCCCTTGGTCTCAGTGGTATTTTTTCTTTGACTTCTCTTCTCATCATCTTCATGTATCCATCAACACCTGCTTTCTTAGGTTCCTTGTATTTTAATCCACCTATCACTTTCTTTGGAGTTGGAAGTATCTTGAGCCTCTCTCCTAGAAATCTTCAGTTTCTCTGCTGATAGCCAGCAATCTGTTTTTACAGTCTATGACATTTCTTTCAGTTCCTTCTTGCTTCAGTTTCTTGTGTTATCTCATCTTGCCCTTCACCTTCATTTTCCAGCTACTCTTCTTTCAAGTTTCCCCCTGCTCCACTCCATTGCTTTCTCTAAGTTTCCTTCTATTTTCCCATCCCTGGGACCTTGGCTGATTTGTTTCTGTTTGCTATGTGATCTCTCTCCAAACCTGAGCCATCCCTTCTGTACCTGCACTTTGAATGGACGCATAGAACTTGGCTGCAAATCTTAGAATGTGCGCTTTCTGTTTCATGGGATCTGGTCATCCAATCCTGCTTTTGAGAGTGCTCATTCCAAAGCACAATCCAATAAGGATTAGTAGTATTTGCTTATTGAGTTGTAACTCTTCCTGCACAACACTACAAACACTTTTTGAAAAGGACAGTTATATTAAGATATGAGAGCCTTCACCCTTGTTCAAATGTAATTACTGAAATAGCAAATTATTCACTAAGTTAAAGGCCCTTTCTGCACCTTACCTTTTCCAGTGCTGTGGTGCGGGGATCGTGCGAGCAGCCTCCGGCGAGAGGCTCTTGTGTCCCTGCCGTTTGAGTTCTGCATGAGCTACCTGCTCGCATGAGAGCCTGCGCTGGGGCAGGAAGCATGACTGGTGCAGCTCCAGAGGCTCCACAAGCCAGGTAAGTGCGCGTGGGGCCCAGGAGCAATGTGCGATCATGCACCTTTTTTGGCTTCCAGCTGAAAATGAAAAGGTGCATGATTGGCACCTGCCAGCCCCTGGCCAGGTAGGAAACATGTGACTCTCATGTTGAAATACAGCTTCCATCATCCCTTAGTACTGACTACACCCAAAAACAGTAGTCTGGATGTGAGGGTGATCTGGCTGCAACATCTGTCACCCCATTTATTGTCAGAGTTGATTTGGCTGATCTGGCTGGCTAGGCAGGTGTCCCCTTCCTCCCTCACCACTCCATTGTCATGCACCGAGATCATAGGTACTCTTTTGATCCAGAGAGGAATCCAGTCACCCCAGACTATAGGATTCTCAATAGAGACACATGGGAAACCAGATCTGGGTTTAAACACCTTGCATGTAACATTTATTAAGACATAGAATACAAAATCACATAAGTATCAAGAGAGCTCTCTTTCACACACTCATTCATACAAAACATACTCACAGATGGTCCTTTTGGCTGAACGTTGATCAGGCACTATCAAAAGGAATGGATGGCCTTCGGTGCCGCGGTGGAAGAACCAACAACAAGGGGTCCAAAATTCCCCCTCTATATACCCATCTTGTTCATTTCTCAATGAAAAACATGTTTTCCTGGTTGCCATAGTTCCAGAACATGCCAACATCTTCTCTGTTTTAGGTCAAAACAATCTGTATCATGTCCAGTTCTTATCTTGTCTTTGACGTTTCGTGCAACCCGGGGCTCAGAACACACCTTGGTGACTCAAATTCCTCCTTGTTTTGGCAATCTCTTTTCCGGGCAAGTCAGCATTCCTTATTTTTCTCGCTTCACAGTCCAAATCCTTCCCACAGTAATACCTTGCGAGACACCATTTTATTTGCTCTTTTCTGGTTCAGGGCCTAACACATCCAACAGGAACCCACTCAATCCATCACACCATGTGCGTCCCTTCCAAAGCTGCACGCTCAGTGGAAGAGGACAACCATCCCAAATACAAAGAGTCTTCAATCAAGGGTATACGATAGCTGTGCTCCCCAGGTAGAACCTCCAAACAAGCTCAGAAACAGTAGTCTGTTCTGACACTGGTACAACCCATGTCTCTTCTCCAGATATATAAGGGAAATGACCTGAAATGTTAGTTCCTGGAAAGTCCTTGCTGTCTGAGAATGAGCCAGTGCTTGGAAATAATTTTACTTGGGATTATTCTCTTGGCTTTTAACAATACAAGGTGTGAAACTGGAACCATGTGTGTATGGAAGAGGTCCATGGCAGGCAAATCCCACATATAGCCATAATTGAACAGCACACACGATGGGGAGGAGTTGGCAGATGATGGCTGATGCATTCAGCTGTAGCAGTTAATTTTTATCTCATGCCATTCAGTTTTTATTTCTTAACATGTCACTTGGCTACTTTGTTATTTTCACATTAAAATGACACTTTTACCTATACATAAATCCCCACAGTTTTACTATCAAGCTGAACATTGTGTATGGTGACAACGCCTCCTCAAGAGTTTATTTGAAAGCTGATTAGCTATATAAATTTCTGGAGAACCATTTGCTGCCCCAGTTGACTAATTATAAACTGTCAGGCTAACAATGAGATGCCTTTCTTTAACATACCCATAATAGCTAGCTGAACAAAGGCCTTGCATCTTTCTAAATATGCCCAAGAAAATAAGAAACTGGAACTTCCTGTTGCCATCTTTTATTTTCCTTTAAGAAAACTAACAATGTTTGTTATTTTTAATTAATATTACTAGCATATAGAGGAGGAAGAGGAGGAGCAGCAAACATATTTAAGATAAATATATTAGTTTGAAATAAATATATTAGTTGGTAGTTCAATGAAAGAAAGAAGCATTTGGAGAAGAGAAGTTTCTCAGGAGATTCTCAGATCAAAGGAGAATGGTCAGTGCTTTGAGTCTGATTATCTAGTGTCTATGGAGAGATGATGAGTTTCTAGTGCATTTTAGCAAAAAAAAATGAAAAGATAAAAAGCAGAGGCCCTTAATGACTTATTTTACTGTATGTTATTTTTTTTATTGGAAGACATTATTTTACTTTTAAAAAAAAACAACAACTAGGAAATCTCTCTTCTCAGTCTTCAGAATATGTCACGTACAAAATTTAGGGTGGAGAAATAGCCTGCAGTCAATTGTCCAATTTGAATTATGGTATACTGAGAAAGAAAAGACCTCAAGTATGGCTACCGGAAACAATCTTAGGATTCAAGGGCTTCTTTTGGGAACTGGGTATAAGAACAGGAGCTTTGAAGCAAGGTTTCAACAGAGAATTCTTCCAGCAAAACTTCTGGAAGTTTTTTTTGTCTCTGGAAACCTCCAGGGACCATGTGGACTGCTGACAAGGAATATAAAAGAAAAAAGACCTGAAAGTGGCTAAAATCTGCCTTGAAGGTTGAAAAAGAGGTTTTTTAAAAAAATGTTAAACAGTGCAAGCCACTGGGAACACATAAAAAAATGTCTGTAACCTAGGGGAATTATCACTACCAGAGAGTCCATTTGTCCCCTTGCTTTTTTTTTTGTTTTTTTGCCAGAAAAAAAAAAAAACAGACTTGGGAATCGAAAAGAACCAAGAATTACAACTTAGCCTTCGGTAGTCATATGTGGCTTCAAGGCCACACTTTTCTATTTCTGCTTTAGCAAAACTTCAGAAGGCAGGACAATACTTCTTTGACAATTGTTCACTATTTTTGGTAGCCTCATGCTACTGGATTGGGGACCTCAAAGATGAAAGCAAAGGATGAATACACAAAGAGTAAGTTATAAGAAAGAGAGCCAGCATAGTGTAGTGGTTTCAGTACTGCATTACAATTCTGGAGACTAGAGTTTGAATCCGCATTGAGCCACAGAAACCCACTGGGTGAACCTGGACAAGTCACAGTCTCTCAGAACATTTCCACACTACACTGTTAAAGTGCTATTATTCCAGTTTCAACATTCTGTGGAATTCTGGGATTTGTAGTTTACTGAGGCCAAAGAGCTCTCTGGCTGAGAATTCTCAATGCCCGTCCCTAAACTGCAAATGCCAGGATTCTATAGGATGTTCAAAGTGGAATAATAGCACTATAACAGTGTAGTGCAGAAATGACCTCAATTTCAGAGGGAACCTGAAACTCCCTCCTGAAAAACATCTTGCCAGGAAAATCTCACAATAGATCCATCTTAAGGCCATTTCTACATGATGGGGCTGTGCCACTGTGGGGCCAGGATGGCAGCAATCAGCTGGTTGTCCTTCCACATGATGTCATTGTCAGCCTGCCACCAACTTGTCCACAAGTGATGTGCATATGTGGTATTTGGAAAACGAAAACAAATCAATTTTGTGCTTGCCGTTGCACTGTGCTCTTGCCCTTCCTGGACATGTGGAAGGACTGGAAGCACACTGGCAATGCTTCCTTCCCCCGCACAGCAATGTAAAGTGCTCAGCTGTGCTGAGAAAGAAAGAAGTGGGGCCACCACTCTTCCTTCCACAGGAAGCCAGTGAGGTACACAGGGAAACCTTCCTAGAATGCTACCTTCCCAGCAGACGCACTGCTGGGACTAGGACAGGACAACACGTGGAACCATCATTGTGCAGAAATGGCCTAAGTTTACCATAAGTCAAAATGAGTTGAAGGCACACAATAACAACACATTTTAAGAAAACAGAATTTACCCAACATGATTTTTTGATTCAGGAGAACCAGCCTCCACTTCCAGTTTCCTGGCTTTGTAGAACATATGCCACCCTGACATACCTTTACCACTGGCTGTAAGTCAGGAAGGTTTGTTAATAACCACTTAATGGTTTCAGTAAATGATCTGAATATAGCCCTATGATACTCCCTATTTGTCCCCCATTCTATGAGCAGAATATGAGTTGTTCAGAAATTTAGATCCTATAGGGGAATTAAATTATCCTCTTAAAGAAACAATTACTGCCTAGAAACAGAGGGGAGAATGGTTCTGCCCTCTATTTTCAATGCTACTGCTAAGTGAAATTGAGCACAGTCCTCACAACTCTTTGGACTTTGGATTTCACAGGACATCTGAAACTAATGGAGCTAACATCTGGCTAAATATGCATCAGATTTGCCTATATAAATTTGCAGATCCAAGTCTTGATTTCCTTTGATAGCCCATCAGAGTAGGGTACACTCTACTGCCAAATTTTCTGCACCCTTGATTTATTCCTTAGGTTGATGATGTAAACGACTTCTAACAAATAGGTGAGGAAAAGGTTAGACAGAAAACATTCAAGCTTCCTCAATTCAAGCTGCTTTGCCATGATCATAAACGATTATTTGACGTTACATCAATCTAGATGCTTTAATATTTGATGGAGACATAAAAACACACACACAAAGTTCAAAAAGTATCCCTATGACAGCCAAATGTTTTATCAGCAGTATTAATTAATAGTTAACAGCACCTCTGGGAATGGACAGACATGGATTTAGTACTTTCTTTGTGTTTATTTATGGGCACTTCCAGCTGGAGCCTCTAAAGTGCTTTTAATCAGAATGAGATTTTACAACATAACAACATACAGTAGTCATGGAACCATAAATAAAGTTGCAAAATATGAGATTCAATGGGTAATAAGCAATTCTGGTACCTACACAATTTGAAGTATGTTCCAAACGCAGACAAATGTGGAAAGGAGATTCAGAATTTTGTCTGGTTTTCCTAGTATTTGATCTCCAGATATATGAAGTCTTGTCCAAAGCACAGCCTACATACACAGGGCTAAAATCCATTGTTAGTCCCAACATCAGGTCACTAACCAGTCTCATTCTTTTCAATGGTTCTACTCTAGCATTTGGACTTAAAATGAGTTTAGCCCATAAGTTCAATATGTACCATACAGCATATTTCTCCACTGTATATACCATCTTGTGCAGTCCAAGATAATGTTGGCTGTGATATCTGTGCTCAAGTTCCTGTGAAAACTGGGTTTTAAACACAGTGGACCCAATTCCCCTTCCTTGTGTTCACCAGTACAAGTATCAAAAGTGTAAGATCCAACCATGGATATAATATGCAGGAGGTATAGACAAACAATCTATGTTGGATTTTGTGTCTCCTGAATATATTTGTCTGAAGGTGCACTTCTATATCTGCAAGATAGACAAGATTTTATTCATGTATGAACTGTTTAAGTATAAAAGGCTTGATCAGAATGGTAAATCTGGAAAGCTGAACGCAATGAGTGGGGAGTACCTCTTCTGTCCCCCAGTTGTAGAAAAAAAAGGGGGAGAATTAAAGAGTAACAGCTGATAGCCACTTCTTTAACTTTCATGTAGCTTGATCTCTAGATACCTAGATCTATAGATACATCTAGATACCTAAATGGAAATTTCATATAGAGTGGCAATCTACATGTGAATATTGGACATGTGAATATCAGATTTATGGAGGTTCAAGAGATATCTTTTCCCTCATTACCAACAGAATACTGGACTATGTTGCCTTCTCTAGGTTACAACTGCAGTATCAGGTGAGGCCCTTATAAAGTGATGTATCTAGACTATAATTCTTGTCAATTTATGTTCCACTGTCTTGTGTTGCTTCTTCATTTTTCTTGTTGCCTTCCCATATAGTCCACTTTTTGCACTCAGGTCCTCTGGGAGCCATTTACTTGAATGAGCCAGGACTAGATTGCCAACAGTCACCCAAAGGACCTTTTCATCAGCCAGTCCTAGACTGTGGAATGGCCTGACAGAGAAGATTAGACAGCAAAACCCAGTATCTAAAGATTTAAAGACCTGTATCTTCTGGCAGGCCTACTTAGTCAATTTTTAACTATGAATTTTAAATTAGTAGATTTTAAATGGTTTTGTGTGTTTTTAGCTGTTTTTTAATTTAGGCTGTATCCCACCTCAAGCCATAAGGAGAGGCAGGTAAACAATAAATTTTTGATGATGATGATGATAATGCAAACATTGTCATGACTTTTAAAAAAAACAATAGAAGGGTGGCACATCGTGACTCATATTTGTGGGCTTCTTGCTTGTGGCAGTGTTGAGACATCAGTCACATAACTCAGATGTGTTCTCAATTTTTGCCATCTTCACATGGTTACTTTCCGTTTCTCTCACAGTGTTTCCTTAAAAAAAAAAAAAACACTCTAGAAGTGAAGTGCAAAAGTGTTAAACTGTGAGGATACTATAGCTGTGTTTGTTTCCTCATTACCTTTATAGACAATCATTTTACCTAGGAAGTGACTGTGGCGTCTACAACAGTGTTATCTTTCTGCAAGGAAATTTACATTGGAATAGTATGAATGCAATTTACAGCTGTGGCAGCATAACTCTAAAGAATTTTTATAAACAAATCAAAATCCTTAGCACCTTAGTGCAAAAGGAATAGGTGCTGTGTTTGGGAAGATCAACACATACACACACACACACACTTACGCATACACAGTAGTTAATTGGAAGAAAGCTTCCCATTGTATCCTCCCTTTCACAATCTTGCAACTTTAACCCGAGTTGATTTCCCTACTGTTTCATTGCTAAGGATCTAGTAATTAGTAACCCTCTCTTCATTCTTTTCATAGACAAGCAAAGGCATTTTTATTTCATCAGGCATTCAATATGTGGTAATTGCCTGGCTGACTAAATTCTTAATTTATGTAGTATTTGTGATTTGCTTGTGTTGTGTATACCGTGATTTTTTAAACTTTTTAAAATGTAGTCTAAGCTGCTTTGAGTAGTCCTTACCAGGAAAAAAAAAGCAGAATGGAAATTGATGGTGATGGTGATGGTGGTGGTGGTGATGATGATGATGATGATGATGATGATTGTTATTGTTATTAAAAGGAAGAATGGTAGAGAAGTGAAATAAGCAGAGTGTAGGAACATCCTAAGAAGAGAGGAGGAGAGATTGGACGTACCTGCTTCAATTGTCACAGTCCATGAAATGATTAAATGTACTTTAAAAAAATCTTGCATTTTGGTCAAAATCTTGCATTTTGGTCAAAACCAAAATACATTGGAATACTATGGAAAAGATGGGAAAGTAGTTTGAAATATAATGTGACTGACAAAACATCATATGGATCTTAAAAATCGTAATCATTGATTGTTTAGAATTGGATATTTGCACCATATAGGATGTGTTGCCTTCATCTGAATGATATTAATCAATTGATATCAACACATAGGCAAATTTTAGTGGTTATATGATATTATCCATAATAAACTCAAAAAGGAACTCAATGGGCAAAAAAAGTAGCTGCTGTAGAAAAAGGAGAAAAGTTGAAAGAGCCAAAAGAAGGTAGAGCTGAGGTACGAAGATAGTTCCATCCTCCAAATTCTTATTTTTGAAGAAAGGAATAAAGTGATGTTAGCATGATACTGGAGTGGGCATGTAGACTGGTATAGACTGTGTGAATGCCTGAATATTCTTCCACCTTTAGTTTTCTCTTCCCAAATGTCAGTGATTTTTTTCTCTGCTTATTGGTTGCATGATTTAAAACAAAGGTATGAATTTTCATGGTTAGAATTGGCCCAAGGGATGTGACTGCCAGAAGGCAAAATGGAAAATATACAACAAGCTTCAGTAATGTGCACAATAAACATTTGTTGCCATAGGCAATCATCTGGACTAACTGCATGCAAAAGACAGCTCCAATTATGGCCTTTTCATAAACAACTGTTGGCTAGCACCAACACAATGCTATGATCATTTGAGCGGAGGAGGCATTGTGATGGGGATAATTCAAACATGCAAGGTGAAAAAATACTATATTGTTGAGAGAGAGAAAAAAATCCACTAATTACAGTCACTAAAATGGAAAAGGTTTCTGTTTTTACTCTCTGTTATGGAATATCAGTCTCCTGTTGTTCGCTGGTAGCCAAGCACTGCATTAGGAAGAGGTACAGTGTGAGGAAATCTGTCCCCCTTTTGAGTGGCATAATAACATCTCTTTTTAACTCCAACAATGGGACTTAATGATGCAGACGTTCCACAGCCATTGCATGTGCATGGATTGGAGAGAGCACTCTTCTTGTAGCATTATAAAGTTCATTGATCCTGCTGCAAATCTTAAAGCTTCTTGGACATATAATAAATCATTCCACCTACAAAATAATAAAAATGAAGCATCCTGCTATCCAACATGGAGAATAAACAAGAGCCTCAAAATGGCAGTCAGCATGCAATTTGAGCAGTCTCAAAATGCCAGTCAGCTTGCATTTTGAGCTGTTCACCATAGCAATGTGAAAAGCTCCAGTCCCTAATTTCATTGAGTTTTTGCAAAAGCCAAGCACATTTTCATCATTGTTTCACACTCCATTACAAGATGTTTGGCTTTCTTACCAAGTAGAAATTTGTACAATTTCAAACACTTTCCCCCTGTTTATCATTTTCCCTATTTACCTAATTTATGCAACATCCTCCATTGATTCATATACTTCTGTTCATTTTTTATCCAATTATCACATTTTAGCCATTCACATTTTAAAACATGCACATAATTTTGTTTGCATTCTACATCTTGGAAATACCATATAATTCTCACAAATATGGGCATACAGCAAGGTACACATTTCCTCACAATTCTACTTTTGTTATGAGATTGGAAGAGGCTGGTCTTTTCTTGTCCCCAAATGCTCCCTCTCTACTATGTTGGACAACAAATAAAGATTTCTTAATTATCCCAGCTCACAAGCCTGGGATATTTGTTGGCTGATATTCACGTGGAAATCAGTAAGCTAAAGAAATAGAAAAGTTAAGGGGATGGAAAGGAAAACGGAAAACTGCGAAGGGTTTTTGATGGCATTGGTGAGAAATGGGGTTTTCGAAAATTCATGCATCAGTTTCCTTCTGTCCCAAGCACAACACAAGGACAATGCATAAGGATGACAAAATTACTCACAGCAGTTTTCCACTTCATTCTGATAAAGCTTTTAATGCAGGCTTTTAATTTTAACTTTATATGGCAATTCAGCTTTCATGTGATCATTATTTTTTCTCCATTTTTAACATAGATCTAATGGAGTTAGATTTTTTTAGCTTTTTAATGATTAATTAAACACTAATAATTTTCTACTAATTTTCATATCTCTGGTCTCCGAAGTTTCAATATATCACTCAACTTCATTCACAGCATAGTTTGTGTGACTAGAAATAGAAAGCTTTCCAGAGACTTTATTCTAAATGCTTGTTTGACGATGACAGCACAATTCTATGCATCTTTAACAAGAAGAAAACCTAATAGTTCAGGAGTATGAATGGGACTGGAGCTTGTCCAGGACAGTTTCATTGATCTCAACTTATTCTTGGTCCCTCAAAAGTGCCTCAGATTATTTTCTTAAAGATAATTCTCTAAATGAACTTGGAACTGGGAATGTTGGCATCTATAAAGTCTGCTTCCAGGGAAGTACTCTCTTTGTACTTTCTATATCTCCTTGTTTCTATTGTTTTTGTTTAGCTTTTTTTATTGTATGAAATCTATCTCTTTTCCCTGTATTTTTTTCCAAATGTTGACACGTTCATGCATATGTTTCAAACTGTATGCAACACATGAAAACATTCTTCCCCTTTCCATTGACAATAGTGTGTTCAAGCGGTTCTGTACACATTTTAAGTGTTTCTTCCTGTGTTCATTTTTCAAATATACTCGTGTACATGTGGCCACATCAATATTCTGTCACTGAGAAGATTGATCATATCTTCCGGTTAATGGTGCAGGAACTTCAGTTGGAGACACAATATTGAACATCAAACTGAAAATCTGTTCTTTCAGTGTTTGTCATGTTATAGTGGAATTAAGTCTGTGACAATTAAAGGATATCGAGATAATTACAATCCCTACATAATATATTCTGCTAGCTTTAGTGAACCTTTTTTTCCCCTCATTGTACTTCCATCAACTTCATGAGGAACTTTTGAACTGGTTTTAGATTTAGCTAAAACAACTTTCGATATCACTTTAATAGAAATTGGATTTTATTTCATAGACTTGTATGAAAGAATTTGCCAGGCTGATCTTTACAACTGCCCTTATTTGAATTTAACTACATACACCATCTAAAATTATAAATTGCCATATGTGTTTCACTTATTCCTTTTCACAGCATCTCCCAATTAATTCTTGAAAACATCAACACTTCATGTTGCGGTTAGATAAGATGGTCTAATTGGTAATGATTGTGAAAAATGCTGAAAGTAAGGTGAATTGTTTGATGTTTCATTGCTGGAAGATATTTTACACCTGAGAAGTATTTTCCTTCATTTACTGCAGAAGCTTGGAAGCGTACTTTCTTTATTTGCTTACTTTTTGTTTTTCAGAAAAACACCCACAGCAGAAACTATAGAAATCGATACACCTGCATTTCATCTAAACTACACTTCCAGCTCAATACTGTACAACTGCTGAAGGCATTTGCAGACTTTCTTAAAGATCAGAAAATAATGATTTCAGATGTGTCAAGTTAAACAAAAATACGTCACCCAGAAACTTTTCAGAGGTGAGTCCCAAACTTATCCAATCACATGGATTTCTGCCTGCTTTCCAGTTTATTTATTTTAAACTCTTGTTTCTGGATTCCACAACAGTAAAAGAGAACTGTGGTTCCCTTCTTAATTGGATTTCAGTATTTCATGTGGTTTTCTTTTGGCTTCAGCATGGTGATTCATTGTTGTACCCATAACATATAAATGAAGCATCTTGCACTTTTTTTTTCTTTTATGGTTGAAAATAAAACTTAACAAACTTGGAGGACCACACTGTCTCTTTCTTTCTTTCTTTCTTTCTTTCTTTCTTTCTTTCTTTCTTTCTTTCTTTCTTTCTTTCTTTTAGTAATGTTTATAATAGATATACTGCACTCAGAGAATGTGTGTGAGAGAAAGAATGAAGCAGGTATTAGCATCACTCTCTGGAGAATATTTTCTGTTTTTATGAGCCTGCCCATGTGTTGAGATCTTCCAGGAAGGCCTTTCTTTCACTGCCCTCATTTGGTGGGGACATGGGAGGAAGCCTTCTCAGTGGCTGCTCCCAGGCTATGAAATCCCCTTTCTAGAGAGGTAATACTCATGTTCTCCTAGCTATCCTTTCATAAGCAAGAGAAGACTCTTGTTTCAGCAGACCTTTGAGGACTGATTGCTTCAAGGGAAATAGTCTTTAATAATGTGCTGCATTGCCAGTATTTGTTGTTTTCCTTTTAATTGTTGTTAATTGTATGATATGAATTTTTAGCTGTTGTAACTTTTTCAACCTGCCTTGAGTCCCAGATGAACATGAACAGAAAAAAGGGGGAAAGCATGAGTCCCCTGATGATCAAAATCAATATTGCTGCTAATTTTTCTAAAAAAAAAAGTACAAAGGAAGATTCAAATATCATGTAACAATGCCTCATTCTACAAACTTATATATGTAGCTAGAGGAATAACTGTGTTTATATCTGAATTGTTATAAGAAATAAAAGTTTGCTAGAAGGATTAATGTTGCTGGAGAAAGCTACATGATTTCCATTCATCCTAACATTTATTTTAAAAAAACTTGGTTAGTTAATTTTTCCATTAATGCTACATTCCATAATTTGTTGTTTCATTTGACTACTGAAAATTCCATTGCACCCTTCCCATTCTTATCCAAGCTGACAACCTCATGAAAGATATCAAGAATTTATGAGACAAGGAAGAGTTATTGCCATGAAACAGTGAAAATAAGACCAGTTCTGATGAAAAGTCAATAATCCCAAATTGTGATTTATAAAGAGTTATGTCAGCATACCTGAATAAAACTGTAGAAAAAGTGTCACCAACCCACAGACATACTGATATGAAAGGGGAAAGAAAATGGCTTTGCATGTGCTAACTCAAACAAATGCTTGCATCTCTGTTGTGTATTCTGATGTTAGGGAAATTCCTCCTGATGAAGAAGTTGATATTGCGAAGGTTACATTACTTTTTTTTTTTTTTTTTACTTTAAAGAATGTTGTATATGTCCAACTGATGCCTAGAAGTTTTGAGCTCTGTTCTGTTCATTAGCTTCATGGAATTTTCCAACCACATGTGCTTTGCAGTGGTGACTTGGCAACCTTGCCAAACTACATAAGGCTGTAAGACCTCAAGGCTGAGTACTCCCTATATTCTCAGATTCTGGTCAGGGTAGAAGCCAGAAATGTATTTCTTTCCTTAAATAAAGTTGGATTCCCAGACCTGGGCTTCTGGTTTCTAAGTCTCCTTCAGACAGACAATCATGCATTGAAAGGTAATCTTAAAAACACTAACATTTCTTCCCTTGCGGTACTTAAATACTGATGTAGTGTAGTGTCTAACATGGAAATCCATAGTTCAATAATATCATTTCCACACTAGACTGTTATAGTGCTATTATTTCAATTTCAACATCCTATGGAATTCTGAGGTTTGCAGTTTAAGGTGGGACATTTAGAATTCTCAGCCAGAAAGCTCTTTGGCCTCAGTAAACTACAAACCTCAGAAGTCCACAGGATGTTGAAAGTGGAATAATAGTACTATAACAGTCTAGTGTGGAAATGGCGCAAGACTTAGTCATAACTAAGTGCATACAGTAGGGATGGAACAATGTATTAATGTGTGTGTAGGGGTAGAATTTCCACAGCATTCTGTGAGCTGTATGATGTCTGAATCACAGACATATTCTGCGATGTCACTAGATTCCTGGCTATAATGTCAAGTTGAGTTTTGCCAACCAGCTTTTCATCCCCATCCCTCCACTAAGGCTGAGAAAAAAATATATCAAAAATTGGTTTCTGGGGCATTCCAAATTTTGATGATAAAAACCCTTGATGGGATAAAATCTTTGGTGTTCAAGATGTATTGCTGACCAACCAGGGAAATAATGAGACCAGACACAGAGATCGGGTTGTAAAGGAGCCACCTTATTTAAATTCTAACCCATCTATTGTTCAATTTTTGCCAGTTGCAAAAGCGGGGAACCAAGTATTGTTGGAGCAGCTGAAACAAGTGGTCTCACCCAGACCACCTCCCCAGATTCTCCAGGGAAAAGCACTTGAGCCTGGAGGAGAACTCAAAAGCTGAGTTGCTCACCAGCCAGCCCACAATTGGAAAGCCAGCCCAAGATTCTCTTGCCCGAGTCCCAAGACATAAAGTGAGGGTTTAGCCCTCAGACCAGATGAAAAGTAGGTGTCTTCCTCCACTGTCATAGTCACATGACATAAAAAGACAATTCCATAGTTCTCCTTTCATCAATGGCTGACAATCTAGCCTTAACAGACTGTGGAGACAGTCCCCTGTTAAAGAGGGAGACACGGTATTATAACAGTTGAGAAAACAGCACTCATTCCCCAGGTTCTTTCTCACCCTAAACCCAGATAATTCTTTAACCATGCTGATAAAATAATTCTTGGTGCTTACAGCTATGAATAAGCTAATGGCCCTTACTACTTCACACTTCCAAACATCCAGAGGTCTACTGGCATCAGGTCCAGTGTGGTGGCTGCTGCTGGCACAAGCTGTCTGAAGTGTTCCGTGTGGGGGGAGAAAGCATTGGCCATGCTATTGTCCACATGGAACATCTTAAAGAGAATGTTATATTCCAAACACTAAAGGGTAAACACTCATATCAGCCTCATGACACTGATGGACTTGGATGATACAGAATTAATGTACTATGTCTATATTGTTGAACCAAAATGAACAAAGGAGTTATCCAACTCCTCAGCTTATATCTGTATACCAACTAATATGGGGGAAAATTCCAGGAATGTAAAGCCAGATGTGATTTCCACGTTAGCCCAATCATTTGGCCAGGGATGACTACACCACTGCGCTTTGCAGAAGACTCCAATACCAACCAAACACCATCTGTGGAAACCTGCAGTGCATCTCTAACCCTAACCCTAGCCCAAAAAGAGACAGTAAGAAAATCCAACCTAACTCCTAGGTCCTCCTAATCCTTTGTGTGATTCTGATTCTGTGATAGGGCTTAGTCATCTCCTCATAGCATCACAGAGATTTGTGAGAAAGTCCCTACCAGGGGCCTCTACTCTTCAAGGAAAGTTTAAATATCCAAAGAGTTCTTCAAACACCCAAAGAGTAGCTTTTCTCTGTGTAAGAAATGTTGAAACTCTTTCCCTCATGCCCTATAGTTTCTCCACAGGCAATCTATATCATTGGTTAACAGTATTTATTTTAATACCTAAAAACACCAATTGTTGCACTGGACCTTCCATCTTGTCCTGGGCCAGCAGAACTCCCAGATCCTGTGCCAGTGCAGAAAACGCACTAATGAGACTGCATACTATTCTATCATGAGTAAATGTGACTCACTGGAAAAGACAATAATGCTTGGTAAGATAGAAAAGAGGAAGCCCACATTACAGATGGTTAGACTCAATCAAGGAAGACATGTCCCTGAATCCGTAAGACCAGAACAGAGTGGTTGCTGAGAGGGTGACTTGGAAATATCTCATCCATAAGATTTCCATAAGCTGAAATTGACTTGATAGCAGTTAACAACGACAAAGCCTCCATATGTCCCCAAAGGAAAATCTGAAGCAAATCAGGAAACTGTTCATCATAGATTGAAGTTTAGGAAAAAGCCCAAAGAATTAAAAAAATCCAGGGTGTGGGGGTGGGAAGGGAAATCACAATTATAATCACACTCACCAATTTTAGAAAGTCTTAAAAGAGGTTATAGAAAGAAGAATGAAAACTCCCAAAGACTCTGAATAGATCACAGAGTAGTGCCCTGAACTGGAGATATTTATTATTTAGGATTATGTGTCAGGTATGGTCTCAGCCTGATAGTCTAACATCCCCTTGAAGTGAAAAGAATAAGTCACCACATGCAGTGATGATACTATTTCTGAGCTAGCATTGTCCACAGACTGAACAGAAATGTAATGAAGCAGGTCTTTGTCCTGCAGGTTACTTGACTGTACATGATGTTCTTAATCAAGTGTCCCCAGTAAAACAGGCAGACTGACATCAAAGAGAATTGAGACAAGCTGGGAGGATTTTTTCCTTTGAAATGTAGTTCAGGTAGTATTCACTTCAGTCACTCATTCTTGATTTGCTAGTGAACAGACCAGGAAGCTTTTTTTTTTAAAAAAATTAAAGCTTTGCACATTAATGTCACAGCTGCAATCCTTCAACATTTGTTAACTAAAAAGGGTTTCCCTGGTAATACTTGTCTTTTGTTCAGCACTGTATCTCAACTTTATTAGCAAAATCTGTGAAGAGTGTTTTGAAATTATTGTCATAGGTTTTTCTTCATTTTATTAAAATAATGTACCAGTTTTCACCAATAACTCTTTGACTGATTCACTGTCAGAGCAGCAGGGAAGCACTTATTGTCCTGATGTCCTATCTGTACTAGGACATTCTACTGGTATCTCATGATAACACTGACATGCTGATAATTAGAAATCAAAGCCACATTAATCCTCTTTCAGCTTCATGTGTGCACATAACAGTTCAGTGAAATAGTATTGCTGAATCTTTACCCTGGTGCATGAGAATTTTTAGTGCCCCAAAGTAACATTCTTTTTCATAATCCACAATGTAAGCATTCTAAACTGCTGCCATCTAAATAGCTGAATATCCTATGTACCACTGGGTATAAATCTTGGCCAGTATTACTACACTGGAGGTCCAGGGCTGGTCTGGTTCTTCTTCCTCAGGTGTCAAACAGTCCCCAAGCTCAGCTCCACCCTCTGATTTCTCCCTGTTCATAGGAGTATGCCAGGGTGCCATCCAGATTCCACTGCATGCACCAGAAAGAAGGAATAGCCTTCATTGCCCCAGCTCAAGATGAACAATTGTTGGTAGACTCCCTCTATTGTCAATCAGTGTGTATTTTGCGGGGGTGAAGCTGTGCACTGGAACCACCTATCTGCCCTTCTATATTGAAACCAAAGCACCAAACAATCATGTATTAGTTCAGAGCCCTAATTCTTCAGTTGAAGAACAAGACTGAGGCAGAAATACACTTTATTTCAAAGCAGCAAAGTTGCTATGTGATCCTTTCATATACATATTAAAGCAGTGATGTGTAATCATAAAGAACTTTCTACCAAAAAACTATGAATATGTATGAGTCTTTGTTGAACTGCTTGCATACAAGAATGTTTTGCATTACAAAATATTATTAAATGATGATGGTGATGAACAATTGGTTTAACACTACCCACAATGAACTTACATCTTCAGTCATCCATTCTCCAAAAAGCATATTTTTTTAAAAAAAAAATTAAGAACCTACTTTAACTTCCAGTTTTGTTCCACCATACATATTATCCTTGCTTATAAATAAGACTCCTTGCAGCCACATATTACTTTAATCCTTTAATTTGACCCCAAGCTGGAAAAAAGAATGTCCAAGATGTTAAATGCATGCATCTACTTCAGCTCGACTGGAGCTTTATATAGTTTTGACTGAAACGAAAGGGCAATATATGTATTACATCTTATCAACATTATATAAGCAACTTCAGAAACTCTGAAGTCAAAAATGTAGTACATATCCTGTAAATAAATGAAGTAGTTCCTTTGTATAATAAACTTGCCTTAGTTTACTAATAATGGAACTGGAGGGTCCAGTCAGAAAGTGGAATAGAAAACTATAAAATAAATAAATTCCCATTTCTTAGTTACATTTTGTACTGCTTGAGAATATGAAAATGATTTACTCATTGGAGACTTGATAGACATTTCAAACTTTCACTCATGATTTTTGAACATCATACTGGGTAGGGATGTGAATCTTCACTTTTTTCTAGGGATGGGACGAATCCAGAATTTTCTGGATCTGAATCACAGGAAGGTTCTGGGAATCCATGAATCTGACGAATCTCAAATCTTTTGAATCCTTTTTTTTCAAAAAGGGTTTAAAAAGCAAGGGAAAGAAGGGTAGTCTTGGGCAAGACACACTCTCCCAGATTTAGCAAATCCTAGGCAAAGGCAAACCTCCCTCTGAAGAAATCTGGCCAGGACAATTGTCATAGTTTTACCTTAGGATCTCCCCAGATTGAAAATGACATGGAGGCCCTTTCTACACAGGCAGGAAAAGTGGATTAATCTAACATTTTCCTACCTGTGTAAGGCCCTTCTGAACATTACCTGCTCATGGAGATGGGGGGTGCCGTTCGCGCAAGCAACCTCTTGCTTGAGGCACTCGCATCGCTCCTCTGTTCTCCCGCAGCTCGCTTCCTCGTCGCATGACAGTCACGCTAGTGCCCCACCCTTTCCTTCCACAGCGCAGCCTGGGAGCTGTAGGCTGCACTGGGGGAGGAAGTGCAACCGGCCTGCTCATCTGACGCACCTCACGGCAGGTAAGTGCGCAAGGGCTTCGGGAGCATTGTGCGACCGCACAGTATTTTCGGCTCCCAGCTGAAAATAATAAAATGCGCACGCGTCCCGAATTAGGCTCGTGAGCATCGTGTGAATGGGAGTGTGTCCATTCATGTGATGCTCAAAGGACCCTCTCGCAACAGAAACTGCGTGCAAAAAGGGCCTAAATGGGGCCACATACTACAGTACAGAGATAGTCCAGGTCAAAACTGGATTTTCTTTGCATAGCTCCTTATGGCATCCTGGAGTTTGTAGTTTGATGATGCACCAGCACACTCTGACAGAGAAGGCTGTGACACCCTGTAAAACTACAAACCCCAGAATTCTGTATGAAAGAGCTTTGCAAGGAAGCTATGCTAAGGAATCTTTCAGCTGTCCTTGAAATCTCAAGCTTGTAGCTTCCAGTAAGGTGCTGAACTTAAATATTAAATGTTCAGTTTGAATATCTTAGAATACAGCCCCAGATGTAATTTCTGAAATTGTTAGCAAAGGCCATTATTACTGCAAGGAGATACTTACTATCTCCTCTTGTATGTCTAATCTCCCAGGTTTTCAGGTGCCCGGTCTCCAACGATCTATTTGGTTGGCAGATTCGAAAGATTCAGTTTAC
Organism: Ctenosaura bakeri; assembly: GCA_948474755.1. Lineage (NCBI taxonomy): Eukaryota > Metazoa > Chordata > Lepidosauria > Squamata > Iguanidae > Ctenosaura > Ctenosaura bakeri. The sequence continues at coordinate 25,190 of CAOLHI010001993.1, read as the reverse complement.
CTATTTTGGCACAGGGATTTGGATTTGCAAATCTCGAATACTTGCCCAGGATTTGAGGATTTGAGGATTTGGTTGGCCCATCCCTACTTTTTTCCTTCTTGCATGCAAGGATGAGTAAGTTTTTCTCCCACTTGTTAAACTTGCAAAAGTGTGTGTGTGTGTGTGTGTGCGTGCATATATGCACACACATGTACACACATATATAGCATACATATACATACATACATACATACATACATACAAAATATTTTGGCAATTTTATTGGGAAAAAAAGTTTGCAGAAAAATTTGGTTTTTGCAAAAAAAGAAGTTGGCTTTTTGAAAAAAAGCTAAGTTTCTAACATGTTTTGTTTACACATTTCTTTCAATCCTGGAGTGGAAAAAAAATCATATTAGTTGACTATTTTCTTGGGACATATGTTGAGAAACTCTTTCCTGCTGAGGAGAAGAAAATTGGCAACTATTTTCTTAATACTGGATGAATGCCACATAAAATCAAATATAAATTTAATGTTAATTTTATTTTATAACTATACAAGCTGACATCCACGAGTGGGAGATGTATTGCAAAGTTCTGTGGCAGCTGGAACTATAAAATGTATCCTCTCTCATGCCCACCCCTAAGTCCCTTTTTAGCTGCTACACACACACACACACAGAGAGAGAAATGTATAGGCAAATAGAAGCAGCAAAGAAGCATGTAGTTATGTTCTTACAACTGGAGGCATGGCAACAAAACATCCCAAGAGCCACCCTGTGATCTTCCAGAGACCCTGGAAAATGACGTCAAAGTTGTACATCCAGCTATAGGAACATAACTGGATGTTTTTCTGCTGTTCCCCTACTACCTGCTAGCCTGTAAATGGGGGGGGGCACTGCAGAAGCTAAAAGGTATGGATTTGGGGGTGTTCTTTTGCTGTCAAAGATCAGTTAAAAATTGATTTCCACAATGACCCACGAAATGACTTATGCAGGCATAAATTCAACTTATACTGGTTTCAGAAACAGAATTACAGCCTTACATACAAATGTGTCACAAAGCCTCCCAGCAGAGTTTAGAGGAAAACTGGCCAGTGGCAATGTTGGATGAGGAATTATAAATATTGTTGATTTCTCAGAGACCTCAATCTCTCTCTTAGTCTTTGTGTTACCCTGTATTGTGGGGGTCCTGAGGGGGACGCCCAAAACAACCAAATAAAATGCAAGATGGGGAAATTAACTCGAGCACTCTCTTAAGCTAACGAGAGGCAGGGTAACTTAGCAGGGATCTTGAAATCCTATGTATAAACTTCAGGTCAGAAGAGCAGCCAGACAGTTTTAAAACATTAACAATAATAGCTTTATTAAAGGACAAACAACAGAAAAGATACCACACGCACACAGCTAACCAGAAATTGGAAATGAGAGTTTTCAGGGGAACCGGGCGATATAACACCTTATCTCGTAGTCCTGGAGAAAAGCGGAGGATTGCAGGGAAGAAAGCTCAGTGCAGTTCACTGAGGGGAGCTCTCTGGATAAATTGACAGCTAGGCTGGATGAAACTCAGGAGTGATCCGGGGTGTCCGAGGGGCGAGCATTCCGAGGTGTGCTCGGAATTTGGGACTTTTTATAGGGTGGATTGTGCCTACAGGCCATGCCGTGCTTGGTGAGAACAAAGGAAATTTGGAGCAGGACAAAAGCATTGGAAAAGGTCAGGTTTTACATGATTAGCTTAGCTCTGGATAACAATAGTGTAGCCAGTATGCAAATGGCTCAGCATTGAGAGGGTGCAGGCTCAGGGCCGTGCGTCTTTGTGTAAAGTCACGCTTAAGCAAGGTGTGTCTGCAAGAAATGGTCCCTGAAGCAACGGAGTGGCATTAGTCTGCCTGCCTAAGTGGGGATTGGAATGTCCAACCATTAACGGCCATGCCTGTTTATGTGCTTGTCCAGTGGCCCTTGCAAACACATGGAGCAGGGTGGCAGAGAAAGGTCAAGTGAAGGCCAAATAAGTTTGATATCAAGAGATATCTAGTGCTATCACTGGGCATGTCAGAACTGTGGTAACATTTGTCTCTGGGGCTTCCCGCACTACACATTTATAGTGCTATTATTCCACTTTCAACATTCTGTGGAATTCTGGAGTTTGTAGTTTACTGAGACCAAAGAGCTTTCTGGCTGAGAATTCTGAATGCCCCTCCCTAAACTGCAAACAGCAATGGTGAGGGGAAATCTGTATGTCTGTGCAAGAAAAAGAGGCTGAGAAATAAATGGGCACTTAGTTCTGGGTCTCCTGTAATTTAAAGGAGATCTCCTCAAGGAAAGCCAGTTTTCCTCTGCTATTTGGATGGTGTAGTTATCCCTTTTCCTTAGCACATAAAGCTATTCATTATGACTCAGCTTCCCATCCCAAGACTCTGAAACTTTTGTGGTGGCAGCACAAGGAGTTGCTCTGGTTCTGACCCTATTGGGAAAGGCAAGACTCCACTAGTTCCTCTCAAAAATGCAGGCTGTTTAGATAACCTTGTACAGATCAGTTTCTCAGCAACTGATGCAAAGGCAGGGCAGAAGGGAAACTGGGAGAGAGAAACTGGAACATTTTGTTGTTTTCTTCGCACAAAATACTACTTTCTATACAAGAACCTTTCCACTGAAATAAATCACATACAATTATGTTTGCACAGAATAAGTTCTGAACTGTGAATAGCTTTTAAAAACTGTGCAGTTTTCAATTACTTTCTCACAGCAAGGAGAAAACTGGAAATAATTATTCATTTTTGCCTGCAAGAATTAAATTTACAAAGATTTAGATCCTTACTAGAGTGCCATGAAATCTAGTAAAGGCAGTTACCAGAAGTCTGCCAAGACTCTTTAAAGTATTTTAAAAACTTTTAAATGTATTTAAATGCATTATTATTATTATTATTATTATTATTATTATTATTATTATTATTATTATTAAATTTAAAAATACTTTAAAATTCCTTTCCCCTAATCAATATATTCTGCTACTTCAAGGAGTTAGATTGTTTGCTTCTCCCTTCCTTTTGGGAATACAAATTAATCCTGAAGCCACTTCATTCCTCCACTCACCCTATATATATAGTAGGTCCTATAGTTACAATTGCTTGTTGCCTGTTCTTCTTCAAATGAGGACTGTATGATTGCTTACTGTGTATGCAACAATTGTCATTTCAAATAGTTTTTCCCTTACATGGTTATTGGTCCCCTTCCACCTTAACCATTAGCTAAATGAGCATCCAGAGCTTGGCAAATAAAATCTGCCATATTCATCTTTATAGTGTAAAATATCCAGGAATAAGGTCCAGGAATGAGCTGCTGTCCTTTCTTCTCTCACAGAACATTTGAGAACTGGTCAGAAAATACCATCTAGATATTACTACCTATAGTTTATTTCTTACTCACTTTCTGCATGTTACTAATACTAGTTGTTATCTTCCTAACAGCATTGTCTCAAGAAATGAGAATTTCACAGCATTCCTCGTTTTCCATTTTAGTTGTGCTTCCAAGTAATAGCAAAAGAAATCTAATAAATCTCTCAGTGCTTTTTCCTTCCAAATAAGTCTTCCACTGTGTTCTCTGAACTTATGAAATCCTTCTCTGTGACCTAACAAGAGTCATGTTGCTGAAATGATAAAGGCCTCCTTAAGTGCAGGTGCTGACCTCATACATACCCATGTGATCTCTTTGCTGTCAGTCACACACAAAGGTCTCGCAGGTGGAGGTGATTGAATTGTGTGATTTGATGCAGCGTAACTCCCAGATTATAAACTCTGGCCCAGGAGACATGACTTTAGACATTGGCAGCAGTTTCCACTGTTCCAGTGGTTCCAGAAGGCTGGAAATGGCTTTATTTATTTGTTGAAGAAGTCATCCACAGGAGTGAGCAGAACAGTGCAAGAATGACTAAGCTAAGCAAGCCCAAGATCAATCTTGTCCTTCCACCAGCTGTTGAGATGTGGGAAACATTTTTTTTTTTTACAAAAAAGTGTTGTTAATTTTATTGTTGGATCTCTCTACTTAGTGTGTTCCATATTTTGAAAAATGAAAGACAGAAACAAATTCCCCATCCCAGCAGTTTAGAAGCATCTTTTGCTTCTAAAGTACTCTTTTGAACCCATCTCCTGTAAAGTTTATTTCTTAATTTATATGGGTTGAGAAAAAGTTAGTGTAGATCTTTTATTTTTCTAGAAGGCAGCAGCTCATCTCCAAATCTCCCTACTTGATTAAGGAGAAGAATATTCCTTAGCATACCATGCCATGTTGATACAATAGCAATGATACCAGCACACAAATTCAGCCTTGCTTTTGAGCAATTGGTCATATACATCTTCTTGTTTGCTGCCCCTAGATTTTGTGAATTCCTTCCTAAGGAGGCTAAAATGTTTCTTCTTGCTATCCTTCCATTGTCAAGGAAAGACTTTTAAAAAAAAAATCCAACAGGCTTTTTAGAATTTAGTGAAGGAAGGGGTTTAAAGGGCTTTTGAGAAGCTGCTGTGCTATTTTTAACTGCCTTATATTTATTTTTAATTGTATGCCTTAATTTGTTATTAAAGTTATCCATAATTTAATTCCATTTTAATGTTCATCTTTTATATATTTTTAACTATAGTTGACATATTGTTAGTAACATACATGTGTAAGTTCAGGTTAAATCAGTGTTATATCCTTTTGTGGGTGTCATCGCAGAGATCGGAATTCTCTTCTCCCCCTTGTGTAATACCAACATACACCAACAACCTCCCTTCTTCTTTTGCTTCCTCTTCCAAAGCAAAGTGATGACCTGTGGAGAGCAGGGCACAATCTCCAAGGGGTCCTCCAGAGGTCTTGGAAGATGACATCAGCCATCTACCACTCTCCACTGGTCAATACATGGCCATGGTGGGGATCCACAGGATGAAGGTGATTCCATAGGAGATTAGATAGGAGACATTATGATCTCAGGGGCAGTATGATATTTGTTTTAATTTGCAAGATATCCTGAGTCCTAGATTCAGGGAAAACTTGCGTATAAATAAAGGTGATAATGAAAGTGGTGGTGGTGATACTTTTAGATAAGGCTACCATGGAAGGAATAGAAGTCACCTGGAAGGGAGCACGGTTCCAGAGAAGAACAGGATCTTGAAGCTTGGGATACTCTTAGTTTCTCTGTCCATAAGACTACTTCCTCCTAGCAGAAGAACTTCACTAATCTACATTGGGTTTTGGATTTGCAACTGCTCTTTGCAACTATCCAAAAGAAGGAGTTGAGACACAGGTGAACTAAGATCACAAGCATGTCCCATATGGACCTTCTTTGATGTCATCACATTTAAATCAACCTTGTTTTAGTTACAAGCCATAGGTTTATAACTTGTAGTTGGACACATATTGCAGAAAGAGTTCCTGCTATCTCAATGTGCTCCCTAAACCCCAGACTGTGTGTGCATTCTATGCACCAGCTTTGAGCACTTTCCTGTTCTTCCACTGGACTTTAGAAGGAAGGTGACAAGTCTGATGAAACATATCTCATCATAAAATGAACTTTGCCTCTATGCTATGGAAAGCAAAGAAGTCAACCCACAGGTGGACCTGTACTTCAGTTACCTCACAAAAAGTACCTCTGCATTGTCAACATCATGACACAGCCTATATTGTAGTTCTTCTCCCTCAATTATTTCCCTTTGTGTAGAGATGCAAAATGTTCCCTCTCACTGGGGCTGCCTGGATGAGAAATACAGAAGTTTGTAACAAAATATCTAGGTCTTATAAACAAAATTAGCATTGTAGGGGCGGGAAGACTTGAAAGCTAAGTGGAGGAGGAACCAGACAGCGTACATGGTTTAGGCAGGTAGATAACATTACAAGTCTGCTAATTGCTCTCGAAGCTTAATATTAAATAAAGAATACTGTTTATATTATAGAGACAGATGGGCTTCAAGCGTGCAGTGTCATGAGAAAGAAAGTTGGTTGCTTCATCATCTACAGGCTTTTCTACACTACACTGTTACAGTGCTATTATTCCACTTTCAACATCCTGTGCAATTCTGGGGTTTGTAGTTCACTGAGGCCAAAGAGCTCTCTGGCTGAGAATTCTAAAGGCCCCTCCCTATTCTGCAAACCCAAGGATTCCATAAGATGTAGAGAGTAGAATAATAATACTATAACTGTGTAGTGCAGAAATGACCCTAAGTGTAGATTAGAAAGAAGTGAAGTCAGAATGTAAAGCAACTCCTTTGTTCTTATGTTTTCCTGTGCAGGAGAAGAGGGAAAGTTCCCAAAACTTTGAGAACCAGTATAGACTTAAGTTGAAGAAAAACAAAACTTGTGCATCTATCAGGGATATAAATGTATGGTTCTTTCTCTCCCCATATCACCTCACACCCAGAGTCCATCTTTAATTAAGTGAAATATTCTGTAGAAAAGTTGAAGCTTGTTGTTTTGGATGGGCAAGGTCTCAGTGACTTTGAGAGTTTGTCTAAAGAGAAGCAATGTAATGACAATATCAATTTTGTACTGCAAAAGAATAACAGGTCTGGTAGGAGACAACAGCCAAAACAAGTTGTATGCTGCCGTTAATATTTCATTACTCATGTCAGATTAATTTAGAAAGAGGAAAATGACTTGGGAAAGCTTTATAGAACCCAAACAAAATATCACTTCACTTTCAAGTGTCCCTTTTTAAGACAGCTTGTTTACTTTTTATTGCATTGCAGACACTTCCCATGGATTTGGAAACTTCCAGGAGCCAGAATAAAAGGAAGCAAAATGTGAAGTGCGTTTGTTTTTGTTTGATGAAATGTGATATAGAAAGTTTACAGGAAGACAGTAAAAGCTTTCAATGGGAGAGCACATGTGTTGCAGTGAAGTCTACATGTGCTATTGAAGAAGTCATTCTCTTGGAAGTTTTTAAAATTGTTTATGTGTTAATTTTTACACATACACACAAAAGATAATTTAGAATCAGAGATATATGCAAAAGCAATAAGGAAAACCAGGAAAAGAAGGAAAAACAAAACAAAACTCTAAAACAAAAACACAATGCTATCACACTAAACTAAAACACTGAACGCTAATTTACTGAAACACAAAAGAGCTGTGACTCTCACTGCCAAAATGTGACAAAAGAAAAAAGAAAAACATATATTATTCTACCATTATGGAACCAACGAAGTAATCATACTAGAATTATTAATAACCATAACCACTTATTATTGCATCATTAATTCCTTATTACTTATTACTTAATAATTGCTTATTATTTTTTATTATTCAAAAAAGCCTACAAATGGTTTCTAACCTTTCAAAGACTCTTCAGGTGGCTTATCCTTTAAAACCTATCTTAAGCCCTCTTCACACAGCATTTTCCATGCGAAAGAGTGCCTGAAGCATCGCGCGATTATGAAGAGCCACCTGCACGACACACTCACAATTGCGTGATGCTCCAGGGGCCGGCAGGAGCCAATCATGCACCTTTTCATTTTCAGCTAGAAGCTGAAAATGGTACACAATCGCACATTGGTCAGGGACCCCACGCGCACTTGCCTCGCTTACGGAGCCTCTGGAGCTGCTTCCTGCCCCAGCACAGCCTGAGAAGGTCCCAGGCTGCACTGTAGAAGGAAGAGGCGGTACTCTTGTGCAAGCAGGCAGCTCATGTGGAGCCGAAGGATCCCGGACATGAGAGCCTCTCGCTGGAGGCTGCTCGCGTGGTCCCTGCACCCCAGCACCAGAAGAAGGTAAGGTGTGGAAAGGGCCTCAGTTTGGCCATTTGAGCTAACTGAGGAACTTTAATAATCCATCCTTGCACCATCAGTGCTTCAGTCCATTTCCAGGTTTGAGCAAACAATGTTCTTGCTGCTGTTATTGTGTATCAAAGAAGCAATCCATATTTTTTATCCAATTCTTTATCCATAATACTCAGCAAAAGCATTTCTGGTGACATTACAAAATCCAGTTGTCGGTGTCTTGTCTGCAAAGGAAGGAAAGAACCAGCAATATTTCCAGGACGTAATCCCTACCCTCACTACTACTCCTTTTTCACTGTGTGTTGTGGCTTATTTAGATTGTAAGCCTGAGGGTAGGGACTTCTTAACTTAACGATTTGTAAACTGCTCTCACAGACTTTGTGGTTTAAGAGCAGGATGTAGATTCTCCAAACAAACAAACTTAAATATATTTTTTGAATTAAAATGTAAATCTGAAACCAATAACCTACTTACAAATCCACCACATATGGAAAAAAGAGCTCTTCATATCTTGACATATCCTTGATTTGAAACTTTCTTAGACATTTTTGACCACTTGTTTATGGTTAGATACCATCATATGCATGCTTTCTTTTATATTACTACAAAAAGTAAATTTTTTATCTTTAGTCCATGTTTTTCCCATATAGATTTAATTTTCCCTATTTTTCTAAACCACTTCTAGTTTCTTTCGAGACTTTTTCATAACTGTTTTGAAACACCTACATAAGCCCTCAGCTTATGTTGTTCTTTTTTTAAAACTCTCATTCCACAAATTCTGCCATGTTGCTTGAAATCACTCAGCAAAGTACCCAACAAAATCTTCAAGAGTCTTTTTTATCTCAATCAGCATTGATGCGTCCAGATCTTTTTCTTTTTCTCAATTATATAATATAGATAGATAGATGTACATGCAGGCTGGAAAATGTATTTGAAAAAGGAGGCCTAACATCTTTAAGACAATGGGGAAAATGTGTAGAAAATGTAAATTAAGAAAAACGTATTAAGATGCAAATATCGGAAGACATGCATGCCAGAATATACACACATTTCTTCTCTGGAAAGAAAAGTCATGCCACCTGATGCAGAATTTGAACCAGCTATGACTGTTTGGAGGAATCTGAGAAGCAAAGCAAAGTAAAACAAAATTGACAGATTTCCATGTACCCAGTGAAAATGTTGTTATCACGGTTATGATATGTCTGGTGAGAGCACTAGATATCCTTTTGATACCAAATAATTCGGCCTTTACTTGACCTTTCTCTGCCACCCTGCTCCACGTGTTTGCAGAGGTCCTCTGGACAAGCACGTATTGGGCATGGCCGTTAATGGTTGTACATTCCAGACTCCATTGAGGCAGACAACTCAAGCCTCTTCGTTGCTTCAGGGAACACCTCATTGCAAACCGGCTTTGCTCGGCGTGTATCTTCACAATAGACGCATGGCTCAGAGCCGAGCCATTCCTTTATGTCGGGCCATCAGCGTACTGGCCATACTATTGTCATTCAGCGTTAAGCTCATCATGCAAAACCTGACCTGTTCCAACTCCTTTGTCCAGCTCTAAAATCCCTTTGTTCTCACCAAGCATAGCATAGCCTGTAGGTAAACTCCACCCTATAAAAGGTCCCCACTTTTTGGACTACCTCGGACTATTTTGGACTTCCATCCCACCTTGCTGCCAGTTGTCCAAGGAAACTCCCCTCAGTGAACCCCATTGAGCTTTTTTCTCTCGGAACCCTGTCTTTCCCTCCAGGACTACGAGACCAGGTGTCGTATTACCCACTCTCTTGAATCTCTCCATTGCTATTTCTAAGTTAGCTAGTATTTGTCGTGTCTTTCGTGTTGCCTATTCTCAATAAAAATATCATTTGTTACTTTAAAGCTTGTCTAACTGCTCTCTGACCCGACACTGCATACATTGGGTAAAAGATCCTAGCTGAAGTTACCCTACCTCTAGTTAGCTTAAGAGAGTGCTCGAGCTTTATTTCCCCCCGTGTTTTTTTTTTTATTTGGGCGCCCCTCCCGAGACCCCCAACATACAGGGTAACAATGTATATAGGGATAGAAAGCTTCCTTTGAAGATGGCCTATCTTCAGCTTGCTGTCTTACCTTTTAAGCTCTATTAGTGTGATGATTGATTGACATGGGACAATGGTTTATCTCCCTTTATTAAGAGCAACAAGGAAGATCAAAACTTAGTGTAAATTAAAATCTGATTAGTTTCACTTTGTCCTAGTTTCCCTTTTCTTTTCTCTTCAAAACTCTTTTTTTTTTGTCTTCTCTCATTTGTATTTCTCTTTATTTTCTAATTTCCATTTTTTCTTGTCACCCGTTTTCTCTTCTCCCGCTGGTTTTTCTCTCTTTCCATCCTGTTGCATTTTCAGCCATTGCATGTCCTCCTACCTGCCAGGAGTTTTCCTTTCTCTCTGGATTGCCTAGTTCCCATAATCCAGTCAGCCACATTTGTTTTTTCTTCAAATTATTTGTTCATCATGCAAATAATGTGTGAGGTCATAAAGGACTCCACCAGCATCCATTCCCACACTGTTTTAGAATGCTGGCTTTTAAGTTTTCTCCTTTTAGGGAACTTCCTTCAAAGATTTTCATCTGCTGAGAAATTTCTAATCTATTTCTACACACTCCTAATATGTTTTGGAGAATTCTGAAACACATTCCAAAGCTAACTTTCTATTTATGGAGAAATGTTAAGTGTTATCACTAAGTTGAGCATCCATAAGGATCAATCTAGATTTATTAACCAAACTGAAATGTATTGTTGCCTTGATTATGAGACTTTTAAGTGTGTCATTGATCCAAAATCAAATCTAAATTGCATACATACACACTTGTTTCATTGCACTCTTCTAGGGCTGTTTATAGCTGGATTTTTTAACTATGTATTTTATGACAAAATGAATATTGGGAAAATGATGCATTCTGTATTGAAAACCTTGTATAATAGCCATTATGTCATCATGAGAACCAATGAGTAAAACTCTTACCCCATATTATAAATACAGGCATACAACAGGAATGTCCTGTATCACTGCTTCTTTTCACCTTGTCATTGAGACTTTAATTATTGATAATAATTCTGTCTAGGGTCCATGATTAATGACAGGTGAAATATTATTAATTGGTTCACAGATGACTTTGACTTGACAAAACTAATATTTAAGACATTCTGTGCATCTTGGTCTTAATAGCAGAGTTGAGTTGGGCTTCAGGATTAAAGATTAACAAAAGTTGCATTTAATATCCTTGGTTTGAATGTGAATGCTGCAGCCAGACAAGACCTGTTTAGAAGGGTATGTGAACCTATTGCATCTACCCGGGCTGTAAAGGTTGTCCTTCCTACTTCTGAGCAGCCTTCAGTCAAATAATTCTATCATTCTCCACAGGCATCCTCTCTATGTCTTCCAAGAAAAATTGGAAAATTGGGATCCCTGTCATCTTCTTTCTGTTGGAAACCATACAGTTAACCCAGTTTGAATTCCTGTCAGATGAAATGGGGGAAGGCTATTTAAAAAGTTGTAATACTTCCATCAATTAGACAGTTGATTTAGAGATAAGCCAGTTTTTCTTCTTAAATTCTGCTGGTTATATTTGTCTTCTTCCTTCTTTATTCACTTCCCTCTTTTTTTTTTCATACTCTTAATTCTGATTAAGTGCAGCTGGGTTTGCCCATCATGTTTCTTCTTCATGCCTCCTCATCTAGAAAATTGTGAAACTTTCACTGGGATGTGTTGTATTGCTGTCAAAATGTCAAAGCCCACCCAAATAAAGCACAGAGATCTGTGGGATTTATTGAGCTCAATAGGACTTACAATGATGAAATACTGAGAATCAATCTAACACATTCCAGATAAGGTTTACAAATGTATCCAGAAGGATTGAAGAGGAAGAAGGAAGATTACAGAAAACAACTTCATCTTGGAATGTTAACTCTACCTGCCCCCCTGGGACATTTTAGAAAGCTTTACCAAATCAAAGTGATTTCATTTGTACACCCTATGATCCCTGTGGATTTGTTAGAAATATTATTATTTGTGTGAAATGGGGACTAGCAGTACTGGCACCACAAGACAATGAAAAGTGTGTCTATCTATATATAGAATCATAGAGTTGAAAGAGACCATAGTGGCCATCCAGTCCAATCTCCCTGCCATGAAGGAACACACATCAAAGCATTCCCAACAGATGGCCATACAGCCTCTACTTAGAAACCTCCAGACTCCACCACACTCTGGGGCAGCATATTCCACTGCTGGACAGCTCTGCCCATCTGGAAGTTCTTCCTGAGGTTCAGAACTGTCCAGCAGTGGAATATGCTGCCTCAGAATCTGTCTGTCAAGAAGCAAGTCTGATTTCATAATGAGACTTATAACTGAAAGAGCACCACTTCTCATGTAAACCTACCTGAAATCTAAAATCTTAACGAATTATTACATGTCCCACGACCCCATGAGCTTGGTTGGTGGGTAATGGGACAGGGCTTTCTTTCTAGCAAATGCCCCTCTCCCAATGTGGAAGCCAAGGGAGGTCTGAATAGTTCTATCTCTTCTGAATTTCTGGTGATCAGTAAAGACTGTTCTATTCTGCATGACATTTGGCTCTTCAAATTAGGGGTTTGTTCTGGTCATTTTAACAACCGTTTTTGGAATTATTTTTTGAAAAAGAATTTGGACTGATTTAAATTAATTTTTTAGCTACTTATTTCATGTCTTTAGAGTGTTTCTATTGATTGTGAGCCATCTTGATAGGTTGACAGGTGAGAAATAAATGCTTGGAAAGAAAGAGTAGATAAATAAACTGTTAAAATGCTGAAAAGCAATCCAACACACTGTTACTCCCACTTGGCTTAGGAGACGCTAGGAGAAACTAGAGCTTGTTGTCAAAGATGTCAAAGCCCACCTGAGTGAAACAGAGATCTGGGGGATTTATTGAGCTCAGTGGAACTTAAAACATTAAAATGGTGAGAAGCAATCTAACACATTCCAGATTGATTAAATCTTCGAATTCCAACCTTTTGTGTACAGAAAATGATGTTCAGCAAAAGCAAGTCTTATTATTTCTGTGTTTTTACCTCCTGAATACCGCAATATAATCTGATGAGTTTCTTGACATCTATTCTGTACAGTTTCACGACAAGTTTGTAATTTTTTAAAAAGGGAATTTGTTAATTCCTGTGGCTTTGGTGGGAAGTTTTGTGGGGGCGAATTCTTCCCCTTAGAATGTCCTCAACGAGCTGAAAACACACAATTGTCTTGAAAGAAGGAAATTGATGAGTATTCTTTATTTAATGAGACTATCTATCTGGGAACATGGATTCCTCATTGCTTAAGTATTTTTCCAATCCAGAATAATGCCACAGTATATGTGGTAACGTATTTGGAAATCACGACACTATTACCAAAAATGCACTTTCCTTTTTCTTTCAGATGTGGACAGACAAGAAATTCTCTAGCCAATGATCTCAGAATGAATATAGGTCAGAATGAGGGAAGATGCATTCATACAATTTGACCCCAGGTTCCCAATTACTTTGTCCACTGTGTTAGTCATATTTGCTAAAATAAGGAATTGTGTTTGTTATGTGAGTCTCCCTATAGTGTCATCTAATCAGATACACCATCAGTGATAAATCACATAAGCTGCTACAACCAATAGGATTATATGGCAATGTGTGGACAAAAAAGACTGAGGACTGTGAGAGAAAAATGCAAAAGAAAATAACAGCAGTAAATCTACTTGAATATATTCGAACTTGTTTTGGTACATCATCATCATCATCATCATCAATCATCATCATCATCATCTTCATCATTTATATCTCCTCGTAATGGGTTTCCACATAATGGATCTCAAGGCTATAAACATTTTTAAACAATATAGATTAAAAAATGATACAAGAAAATATGAAAGTTAATTAAAAGCAATTAAGAATTTATTGAGGACTCTGAGTGAGGTCAAATGCTCCAGAAAAAACCAGGCACACACCGGGAATGTTTGGCAAGGAAAAGGTCGCAATTTTATTTTGGTTACAGCTGTTAACAGGGTTGGTATGTGTGTGGGTATGGATCCAAGCATCAGCCAACCCATCTGTTGCCTTATGGGACCAAACCATGAGCCTAAAGCCATAACCCGAGACATGACTGGCATGGGGTCCACCAGTCCCCACATGCACAGGGGGAGGAGCATGCAACACCCACCAGTGTGCATGTCTGGATACACCACTGCACCCAGAAACTGCAAGTGGAGGAGGCCACACCCATCATGCCAGAGGCACCAAAACAGCATGCCAGATCCAAGACCCATGCAAACCACCCAAAATTGTGACAGAGATACAAGAAAATAACAATATACAACCATACAGTACAAAAAAGGAAACCCCAATACAAGTCTAGACAAAAGGAAGGAGGGTAGGATGACATCCAGTGAAAAAGTGAGCCTTTGCCAGGCAGAGGGCCAAACAAATACCCCTCCACTGGACCAGAGAGAAAACTCCCCAAGTCTGGTCTAGAGGAGAGGCAACCAAGGAGTTTGAACTGGCCTTTTCAAACTCATTGACTGAACTGGGTAGCCCTGCCCCCCGCAAGCCAGGGAGCCTCAACGACAGCCAGGAAGCAGGAAGATGCTCCAGCCACTTGGGCTTTGCACATGGAGGAGGATGTCTAGTGTCGGGAGAGTCTGGCGTGAACCCCAGAGATCACTACTACCCCGAGCTGCAAGGAAGGGCAATCTTCATTAAAGTTAATACATTAAACATTAAAAATATTAAAATTCATTAAAAGATTATATAAACTAAACAACTGTATAGCACATCATTAAAACTCCAAACCATTTAATTTCTAAAAGCTGGTGGCACAAAAATGTTTTCAGCTGTTGATGGAAGGAGAGCAAAGAAGGAGCCACCTTGAGCCCCTTCCCCTCCCCCGGAGGGAATTCCAAAGACTGGGAGTAACAACTGAGAAGGGCTTCTCCCTTGTTCCCACCAAACAAACCTGAGAAGGTGGTGGGACAAAGGGAAGAGCCTCTTAAGATGATCTTATAGCTCTAATGGGCTTGTAGGGCAGATATGATCCTTGAAATAGCCTAGATAATTTGTCTGTCTCACAAGTCATATTGCAACAAAATGCACATTTCATCTCAGACAGTTGCACATTTGGAGTCTCACAGGGCCTTACTGAGAAACAGAATGTACAGAAAATGATGCAAAATTTTAAACCACTAATTGCCTAAATGTGCAAAGCTGAAAGTAAAAACACAAACACGCATTAGTCAAAGAGGAAAAGCTACAGAGGTGTGTGTGTGTGTGTGCCTATAAGTTATTTCCAAGTTATGGTGACCCCAAGGTGAACCTATCATGGGAGTTTTCTTGCAAGGCTTGTTCACAGGGGGTTTGCCAGTGTCTTCCTGTGAGACTGAGACAGTGTGTCTTGTCCAAGGCCACCTAGTGGGTTACCATGGCCAAGGGGATTTTGAACCTTGGTCTCCAAAATCCTAGTTCAAAACTCAAACCACTGCACCAGCTTTGCTTTCAAAGTGACATAAATCAAGTAAATTACCACAACAACCATATTTGGAATATAACAATTTAAAATATGTGCAGATTTTAGTGTAGAGAAAAAAGTCATGAAGTTTCGCAGCCTGATATAAAACAATGGTCCAAGAGCAATTCAAGCTTGAAATCTCCCTTTAAGCCAAGATGACAAAATTAAGAATGTTGTACTTTGGACATCTCATTGGAAGACAATAATGCTTTGTAAGGTGGAAGGCAGTAGGAGAAAAAAGCAGGTGAGACAGTATTACAGATAGTTAGACTCAATTAAAGAAGCCATGCCCTGAGTTTACAAGGCCTGCATGGAGCTGTTGATAAAAGGGTGATTTGACCACCTCTCATTCACATGGTCACCATAAATTAGAGTCAACCTGATGGCAATTAGCAACAAAACAAAGAAGATTTGTGAGAAAATGCAGGTGGGATTCAGATAACTCAGTGAGATTCAAACTGAGAGGATTTATCATCCTTGTTAACAAGTGCGCAAAATAAGAAACACTTCCCAGCATTCATTAAAAATAAGATGCAAAAACAAGAGCAGAAAACAGGAACTACTTTTGAATATTCATGAAAAAAATTTAAAAAAATAAGCCACTTCGGTTCAAGCCTGGTATTTATATATGCATACCACCGATGTTCACTCTGTCAAACAGTAATGAACTTGTGGCCAAAAATATACAGTGTAAAGCAAGCCACTGATGCAAAAATTTCACAATATGTGCCAGCATCTCTCACCCAGAAATAGAAAGCAAATAAGGAGGAAAACATTTCTCCAGCTTTTATGTCTAATAAGATACCCGTGAACTGTGCCCCATTAATACGTTTGAGATTAACAAGCACACTAAATGGTTTTGAAATATAAATCTCATTCTCCTCTTTGTAGTCACATTAAGTCATCCCAAAAAGGCCAGAAAGGGTCAGAATACTATCTTCTGCCCATTTTCCATCTTGGTATTAAACTGACTCCTATAATATTGCATAAATACTAAGGCTTTGATGTCTGCAACTCTAAGGTGACCTTAAGCATTTCCCTTTCTGGCTGTTATATCATCCCTCACCTGAAGAACCTGTAGATGTTTTCCTTTCTGTAAGGAAAAACTAAACTGCATGTTGAAGGCTTACCTTGTGATATCATTAATTTTTAATCTTCCTATTTATTTTATTTGAAAGGAAGATTTAGGCACTAAAAGGAAAAACAAAGAGTGATTCTGCTGAGTCAGAGAATGGCTCAATCAGAAATTAGTAGATCCATAGGACCATGGATAACTTTACAAATTATGGACAAGATCCACAGGTACCTAGTGGTGTATTTAATGTCTATGGAATCTCAACTTTCTTTCCCTTCTCCTTTTACTACACCTCATGATGGAACCCACAATATCCCAGTCTTTTGAAACAGGCTTCAGAATGCTTGAGGGACTAAAGAAAGAAAGGAGAATGATTCATTCTTGGAGAAACAGGGGTATCCAGCAGAATTATAAAACTGGATGCTGGCCAAATCTTTCCGCAGGAAGCAAACTCAAAAATCATGGCTTTAATTCACATGTGTGGGCCTTAGGGATAAAATGAATACTTATTATTCTTTCTTTTCCAACTGACAAAATGCTTTCCTAACACTCAAAAAACCCTGTCAGAAGAATAAGTCAGCAGCAAGAGGTTTGAGCAGTCTTACTCTGGTATTCATACAACCTGGAGAGTTCTGGGAAATTCTTCTGTGTAGAAAGACACCTTTTTTTTTAGTACAAAATTATGGGGGGAGGTTGCTCAGAAATTGTATAGGAAATAACTAAAAGACCATTGTAAACTCAAGGAGGTGTAGGAATGTCCTGACCCCAGTTTGTTCCTCCATATCCTAATTTTCCATCCTGTTGCTAAAAGGGCTTTCAGGTATTCTTCCATGTTCAAAGTTTCTGTCTGCTACCACTAAGAATTCTGGGTAATTAAGCACCCTGTCTCTTGGCTTGATTTCTGTCTTTTGCCTTGCTCTCTCAAGGTCAAGGACTCTGTATGCTTGCTAGGTTAAAATGGAGACAAAACAAAGTTGTAGATGAGACTTGCTAAGTGGCACCTGCTCTTGGCTTAAGACCAACAGCCAAGTAGCACCAGGTAGTGGGCATGGGGAAGCAGTTAGCTGGTCCCAGATGTGTGAGGATGCATGAACATTCTGGCGCCTTTTGCTGCCTCTGAATCCTCTAAAAAGAACCTCCCTGCCTTTAGTGAGCTGGCCAGTCACCTTTAGCAAGATAGAAATCAATGCATTTTACGTTAAAAATACTGTTTTCTGTGAGTGTTTTCTTCTAAAATATGTATGCTTTGTGATGAAAAAGTGCATGCATTTCCATACTGAAGAATTCCCCAGAACACTTTGCAATGTATAAATATGGGCAGAATACTATGCAAAAATATTTGTTTCCTGCATAGTGAGGAGACAACTACAGAAATTATTTACCCTTGCACGCCAGGATTTACATACACAGTGTAAGTCTTTGAACACCCTCATGTGCATCTCTGAAAAATATGTCCCAATCTGGGTTTCAGATGTACGTATATGGCTGCCTGACATCTATATTGCCTGACATTTTACTGCTTTGATATTTGCATTTCTCATAAGAAATAGGATATGCAGAACTATACTAAATAAGAGAAAAGACAACTGTATTACAAACTATGGCCAAATTAATTTGTCCTTCAATTAATTTCATTTCATGTCTTGACCCGCAATGGCAAGACAGTCCTTAACAATTTGCTTGTAAATCAAAATCCACATATTAATACAAAACATCAATAACTTACCAAACAAGACACCAATAACTTACCTACTCTTGTGAGTCAAGAGAGGACATTTTATCACTGAGTGCTATGCTTAGGAATAACTGCCAAGAAAGTCTGCTTGTTCATCTACTATTCCAAGCAATATGACAACTTCTTTCAGTAAGAACAAAATACATATTTAAAATCTTCATGCTTCCTTCTGTCTTTCTGGTGGGTGACAATGTGACACAAAGATTTTTCCATTTCTCATGTAAAATATCAGGATATCCTTTTTTAAATTTGATCTCCTTCTTTAGATATCTCCAAAAAGATACTGCATAGCTATCTGCTGGGGATGATTTAGCTGGATATCCTGAACTGAGCAGAGGCTGGGACCCAATTTCCAAACTAGATCCACATATCCTAACACAGAACATACAAGGATGTACTATAATACTATCCTCTTAATCACTTTGGGTCTCTCTCTGTCTTTTTGTTTCTATTAGGCCCTGGAAAACCAGAATATTCACAAGATTTATAAGCAGCAAACCTGAAAGCTCACATACTGCCTGGAAAATATGCTCATTGAATTCATTCCACATTCCATACTGGTTTGCAACATTTCTGGTTTCCTCCTTCATGGAAATATATGCATTTTGCAAAATGCACACAAATTTCAAATCTGTGTACCAATATATTTTTGGAAAATTATCAAAAATAAGACTGTATACTTTTCAAAATTGTTCACTATTGTACTTTAGTCAGTGGAAACGATGCATACACATGATGAGCATTTTTGTTCATTTCACAAATGTACACTTGGTCTCAGGAGCATTTGTTCTCTCTAAGAAGCATTACAAATTTCAGAAATGGATGAGTGTCCATAGCAAGATGAGCTTTGTCCCACTGCCAATTTTTTGTTATTTGTCAAATGTTTATTCTTCTACAAAACAGTGAACGTTTCCCCCCATCCCTAACCTTTAAATGGTCAATGCAGATCTCTGTTTTTGAAGATCTGGTCGTACAACTGATCACCTACAAGTTACCAGTTTGACATTTTATGAATTTTGATGTGAATTCAGTTCCCTTGAAATGTATGACTCAGATCATTCTAGGGATATGCTCTCTTTTTAGTCAGACTTTTCATTGAGAACTTGTTGTTAAACACCACACAACTTTAAAAGTTATAGAACCTATAAAAAACAGAAACAAATTCATTTGTATCTGTAAAGCTTTATGGATCCATTGGAGAGGAGATAATTCACAATAACAATGGATTTTTTGAAGCTTTTCTGAAGGCTATGCTGCAGGGAATGATAATACTGCCCCCCTCCCAGCTGTCTTGGACTATATGTTTCAAGACTAACAACTTATCTTGCACGTACAGTATCCATCCCTTTGGGCAGAAGGAAAGCCGTACAAAAAGCTCTTTTGCAAACAGCATAAATTATTGCTTTATACTTTCTGTGCTTTCAAGCAGCAGAACACACACCATCAACTATCATGACAGCAAGGAAGTAAGTATGAACAACATAATTCTTTTAACATCAGTTAAGAAGTTCTAGATAATAAAAGTGAACATAAATATAAATGGAATGGCTAAATGACACAGTCTAATTCCCATGTGCACTTTTCACAAGCTTGGAAATCGTGACCATCAAGCAGACCCACTGCATCAATAGAACTTTTATCAAGTAGAATCAAGGAAACTTTCATCAAATTGCTATAGATTTAAAGGACCTAAGCTAGTTGGGAATAATAGCTAGATTTAGGGTTAAAAAGTAAACTTTTCCAGCTTTTAATAAGGCTATGATGTAATACCACATATTGCAGCCGAATACCATAGATGCTGAATATGCCTTATTATTCCTGAAAGAGAGTCCGCTTAACTAGCACATTGATCACTTAGAGATATTTAACAATACTGATGGAAGGGGTCTGATAGCTTATGGGAATGGCACTGTCCATGGTTCACACTAACAAGGAAGAGGCAAATAGAGAATGCTCCTATGTTGTATTTTTTTTTCATGGATATCTAGTGACAAGTAGAAATGGTTGTGTTATTATGGTCCTAGGCCTTTTGCTCTTCACATAAGTGTCTACTGAAGAATTTTATTGGTTCACTAGACCAGTGTAACTAGATTGATGTAGGCAAAGGTGGAAGGAAGAAAAAGGTCACAGATACAATGACCATGAAGGAAGTCTGGCACTGGAGAAATAAGCAGCTTGGGCCTGGCACATTTTGTCTGTCTTCCCTATCACTGCTGTGTGACCGTGGGAAAACAGGAACTAGTAGCATAGTGCACAAAGAAGATATTCTAGCATCTAATGATCAATCTGTTCTAGTCATTCCATTTTCATTTTATTATGATGGCTTTTTAAAAGTGTTTGCTGTTGTTCTAGTTTGATGTTATTTAGGTAAGTCTAAGTTCCTCAGAAAGTCCCTTGCACTAAAGAATGGAAATGAAACATATTCAAAGAATCAAAATGCATCTTCTTGCGGTCAAGTTTTGTATAGCATTACGATCATGATCACAAGCTGCTTTGGATCCCTAATAAGAAGAAAAGCAGGATAGAAAATAAATAAATAAAGTAAGTAAGTAAGTAAGTAGGTAGGTAAGTAGTATTCATATTAGTATTGGTGTCTTGACTTTTCCTCAATCTCTAGACTCAGGGTAGCTTACAAAATCGTATGCACTATATACACAATATGCTGAAAGTATAATATATAGTAAAGCTATCAAAAGAATGAAAAGCACTGAAATTAAAAACAATTTAAAACATTTCCATTAAAAAGCAAGAAATAAAGACAGGTTGTTATTGTTTGCTTTCAAGCCATTTCTGACATATGGTGACTCTAAGATGAACCTATCATATTATCTTGGCAGGATTTGTTCAGATATGGCTTGCCCTTGCCTTCCCTTGAAGCCAAGAAAATGTGACTTGCCCAAGGTTATCTAGTGGGTTTTCATTGCTAAGTGGGGATTTGAACCCCTGGTGTCCTAGCATCCAATACTCAAACCACTACACCACACTGGCTCACAGGACAACACAATTATTAAAAGCCCTTTCCCCTTAAGCAGTTAGTTCCCTTGCTTACTAACTCATTCTTTATCCACAGCCAGAAGAACACCATGGACGGAATGAGTTTGGCCTAGGAAGGGAGTTCTTTTATGACATTGCACCTTTCTTCTGTACACTGCCTACTCATATGCCTTGCTCTTGAGCTGCCAAGCACTTTCATCAGCACTCAAGCATTACAGCTAAAAAACTTAGTGGTGAATGGCAGGTGCATCATTTGCTTCTGGTTACAGAGTGAGAATAATACTCATTATCACATGTCTTCTGTTTCTTCTTCTTCTTCTTTTTTTCTCTCTCTCTTTCTCTGTCTCGTTCTCTTCT
This sequence comes from Ctenosaura bakeri, assembly GCA_948474755.1. Taxonomy (NCBI): domain Eukaryota; kingdom Metazoa; phylum Chordata; class Lepidosauria; order Squamata; family Iguanidae; genus Ctenosaura; species Ctenosaura bakeri. The sequence goes on along the minus strand of CAOLHI010001993.1, from coordinate 3,756 downwards.
CACAGTAAAGCTTATTTTCAAAGTATATGAGTAGCTTGGAGAAAGTTAATTGGAATTCTATAATGCATTGCTTATGACATCCACTGCAGAGAAGTAGTTAATGCTCAAGAAACCATTGTGCGAGCCACAAGGGAAATTAATCCTATTAAGTCTGAACAGGTAAAAAGGCCATTGGATGCCAGGGTGGTTAAGTAGGCATGTGGAAGAAAGGTTGTTTGAAATGATAAGCCTTCTGGCAAAAAGGAGATCAGTAGTAGCATCCGCTGAAGGAAATCAGTGAGCTAAGGTTAAGAGAAGGGAAATTGGGAGCAAGAAAGTGGCAAACAGTAGGACATTATATAAGAGAGTTCATCTAGCATAAGCATGGGATTTTCTTGTACTTGTGGAGGAAAGCTGAGACTAATGAAAGGATGGGGGGGGGAATTATCAGACTATTTAATGTTTTAAAAGATACTGAGAAAGGAATTGATTTGTTTCACATTTAGCCAGCAAGCATTGCCTCTAGCAGTGGTTCATAGAGTCAGGCTACGTGAATACTTGTTATTCTTATATGTCTTCTAGGGATCTTGTATGCAGTAGTCCTACACATATTTTCTCCTGAGTTTGATTCGTTCCACATGGGAATGCAAAAGTTCTGTTACCATATATGTGCGGAGAATCATAACGCTTGTTAAACTATCAAACAATTTCCAGGACAATATTTTCTTATATTCATCCTGCCACCACCATTTGGGTAGCTTAACTTCCCTACTGTTGTGTCCCACGTAACTAAACCTGGGTTGAGAAATTTATGGACTTTCAGATATTGGAGTTCAGCTCCTTCACCTGGCTAGAGCAAATATAGTCCAACAACATCTGGAAGGCCAGGCATTCTCCATACCTGATCTAAACTAAGCAGTACCAGTACATTCTTGGATATTTCATCAAGATTGTTTTAGGATCTCCTTTCTGCTAGATGGCTTGGTATTTCAAACAACCTTTCTTCCATATCCCTACTTACCTGCCATGGCAATGAAGCAGACAAATTCATGGCATTAGACAAGAACACTCCTCGCATTTGCAGTACATAGGCAAAGTATGTGACCTCTGAGCTTAACCCATGGTATATTGTCTAGTTTGACTTTGTGCTTAAGCTAGTCCTATAAGATTCCTTCACATGTAGAAGTGGTTACTTTCTGCAATTATCCCATGTTCATGCCAAATTAACTCCTATTGTGTCTCATTGTTCACTATTTACTTCAAACATGAATTACTTTAGAGAACAGGTATACCTCAGGTAATGATTTAGATGAGCTCTAGGTCATTGTAGCTTTAACAGAAACTTTGGTACCAGTGGCAAAAATAACATGGAAAGAAAAGAGATAAGTTTCGACACCATAAAAAGAAGAGCAGTTCAACATTTTTCAGCAAACCTTTTATCCCATACCAACAATATGCACAAGTTGACTAATGACAAAGTCAGATAAGCCTTGCATAAGTAAACAGAAACATTTTGTGCCTTTTAGAAACCACTTGAAGGTTTCTTCCAAAATGCATCCAGGTATGACATTTTCTTACATTAGCCTCTACTTTTCCTATTATTTCCATCTTGATAGGTACATTACAGATCTTTCTTTTCCTTTTTCTTTTTTTTTAACACACTGAGGGAAGCTGGTGAGTCAGCCCTCCTTCACCATTCTAGCCTTGTTAATCCTGCTAAAAATAACTTCCAACTAGATAGAGAGTGAGAAAGAAAAGGGGCTGAGCAGGCATAAAAAGCTTTTCCAAAAAGGAGCTTCACTATCAGAGGCTTTATTAACTGAGGTGTGTCTGCAGACTAAAGAGGACAGACCTCCTGGTATAAAAAGTACCTTTACCTGTTAAAATAATATCTTCTCCACATTAGAGGCAGAGAAGGCACAGCCCTCCAGAAATTGGACTGGAACATCCATCAGTCCTTGGGCATCATAGCCAGTAGTGAGGGATAAAGGGAGAAAAGTGAACTTTAGCAACATGTGGAGAGCCATACCACTCAACTACCATCTACACTGTAAGCTGACCCATTTTTCTCAGGTATCTTGGAAGAGTTTAAAATGAATTGATTTTGTTCTAATTTAAACAATTGTACTCTTTGGTAGACAGAGGAAGTCCCAACTGACGTACAAACTATTACCTTTTGGATGACCTCATTTCACGTCTAAACTGACAGACACTCAGCCATCCCATTACAGGGAATGACTGAAGGGAAGTTTATTTTCTTTGCAAAAACTTTGAACTTCTTCCTTCAGTAAGCACATTTATGTGCTGAGTCTCCTCTTGACATTCAATTGTTAAAAGATACAAGATACCTACTTGAAGGGATGGGGCACCATACTGTCAAAACAAAGGGACAGTTGGTTATTAATTGACTGCTGATCAGAAGAAACATTCAAAGGAAAAGTATATGGTGAAAGGAAGTAAAATATAAGTATTGTTTCTATTAGTATTGTTATTAATAAAAGTCCAGAAACGTGAATTGTCTTCATAGATTATGAGCAAAAAGATGGCTTACAATAAGGGAAACAAAGAGGGAGGAGACGAACAGTTTGCATTCAGTTCAACTATATGTCGCTTCACTGCAATTCTATATAATGAAATGTTAAGTTAAATCGGACACACTAGGAGTTAAATGGAATTTACTAGTTATTAGCAAGGCTGGAGAAATTAAATTAAGTGAGGGCCAAATTCCCCACTCACACGTTTCTTCACGGGCCAATGGCAACAGAGAGCGTGGATACATGTTTGCCAACAAGGACACTCTCACATCCTGACAAAAGCATAGGTGAAGGATTTTCCATTCAGTTCTTCAACCAGGGACCCAGATGTTCTCCCTTTCCTGCTTTCCTGAGTGGTAACGAGGAAAGAAGAATGGAATGGTGTCAGTTACTCTAACATGGCTGGGAACAGGTGTCATCAACTTCAGTGCATCTTCCTCTATCCTTTGTGCAAGAAGTAGCAGCCAAGCAAAGAAATGAGTCCCTGTTATCACCAATCAGTAGGCAGAAATAGTTCAGATTTCCTTCAGGCAGATATACAGGGGCAGAATGGGGGGCGGAGGTGGTCAAGAATCCTGTGAGCCAGATTGAAGTCCTCTACAGTGCCAATTAAGCATGTTGATTAGAAATTCTCTTCCCTTGATGTATGACACTGAAAGCTTAGTCTTAATTTCTGGGTAAAGAAAGATTTAGTCATCAGGAAAAAGAGTTTGTGCTAGATTTGAGAGCAGGGAGGATGACATGACCAAAAACTGGGTCAAAACTAATACAATGAATTTTAATAGGGAGAAATTAGGCCCTTTCCTTGCAACACACCCAACCCACCACAGGGAAGAGAGAAGAACTGGGCTGGATTGATGCTTATGCATGACATTGCAGAATCATCCTTTTCCCATCCCTAGGCAGCACAATCATGCTGCAAATCATTGATAGATTTGCCACATCAATGACCGGCAATCACACTGTCCTCTCACCACACACCCACACTTACCTTCACTGCGGAGGTCCTGGAAGCATAATGGTTGTGCTTCCTGCCCCAGTGCACCCAGCTGTACTGCGGCAGGAAGAGGCATGACCATCGTGCTTCCTGGTTCCCAGAGATAGCTGGTGCAGGGGGGAGTGCTCCATCATCTCCTAGGAGAGCTGCTACTGCCATCATCACTGGACAGCACCAAGACAGAGGTAAGCTGAGGAAAGGGCCTCAGGTAGAAAAAATGCAAAGCACAGATACAAGACGGGTAAT